>JARQTI010000028.1:119914-137965 GCA_030142655.1 Trachelus tabidus
AGAGAGAGAGAGAGAGAGAGAGAGAGAGAGAGAGAGAGAGAGGGAGGGAGGGAGGGAGTGAGGGGGGAGAGTAAGGATTGTTATTGGGTGAAGAGGGATGATAACGGGAGGGAATGAATAGATAACGGCTGAGTAGCCTAGCTACGGAGAGTTTGTAAGATCATCCCCTAAAGTTTGAGCTTCGATAAGTGAGTCTTCCCAGTTAAACGTTTAAATAATGAGAGGTCCCTGGCAAGTAGGAAGGTTGTCGAGGCGTCGTAGAGAATTGAAGCTAATTAGCAGAAGCTATTAGGCTAATTATAATGAGCGGAGGGGGGATCGAATTTAGGGGTAATACCAAGGTGGTACAGCACGAGGGATGAAAATAAGGATTTCCTAGAGAAACCCTTCCGCCTCTCGTTAACCTTACCCCATTGACTGAGCTTGCCGTTCCACTTGTTTCAGCTCGGATGTCGACCATGGAACCTAAGCCTGGTCAGCGTGATCATCCTGGCCTTCTCGAACATGCTGCTCACCTTCTTCCTGCTGCAGTCGGAGAACTGCCGTTCCGGGGACGTGACTCATCCGCTGGAGACGAATCTGTTCACGGAATGGAACCTGGCATCGTTTGCCCAGGAAGTGGTGACCCCACGACCGTGTTCCGTTCGGAGCTATCAGACTGTTCCTGACGAAGAGGATATCCTGATGATCGACATCCGTCGCGGAAGATGGGACGCGCGTCGGCTCTTCAAGACCTTTGACGCTGTCCTGATTGGCTCGCTATTCTCAAGCTTGTCGGACTCTCATCTGGTCTCTCTGGCCACTCAGAGCTCCGTGGAGAAGCTGCACTCGATCGTCCAGGTCGCTCATCATTGGACCGGACCAATATCGGTAGCTCTTTATGCCGCCGGCGACGAGGAGTTCGATGTGCTCCAGAAGTACCTGGTCTACCTGAGGAAGTGCTATCCCCCGATCAGAGACAGGGTACTGTTCTCTTTGCTGATGCCGAAGGCCAGGATGCCAACTAAACAGCCAAGGAGGTACGAGCTTCCGGAGGACGTTGATTGCATCAAACCGGAAGCCACGCTTCAGCAACTCGTGTCGCGTATATCCAGTCAGCAAACCACTTGGCGCGTTCAGAATATCTATCCGCAGAATCATCTGCGCAATCTCGCCAGGAAGAACTGTCAAACTGACTATGTCTTCCTGACGGATGTTGACATCATACCCAGCTTCAATTTGACACAAGGGCTTAATGAATTTCTTAAAAGCGCCAATTGCGACAAGTGCGCTTACGTTATACCGACCTATGAGCTGGACACGCGTGTTCGATTTCCGTATAATAAATCTGAACTGGTCAGAATCGCTGAGAAGGGACTTGCCAGACCGTTTCATCAGAAGGTCTTCATTCACAACCAGTTCGCCACCAACTTCACAAGGTCAGTACTCAGCTGGAGCGATTCCTGTCTTTTCATTAAAAAAAAAAAAAAGGAAAAACGTACGTTACTCAGTGTACGTCGATTATTAAGAGTGTAAACAGAACCCAACAATATAAAAAGAGATGATTAGCTTGGAACCAGAACACTTTTGCAATGTTCATCATGGTATTTATTTATTTCAGATGGGTTCAAGACGTCAAACCAGGTAACAAGGGTTACACGTACGTAAACGACGGCAAAGTCTACGTTTGTCACGATGTCACGAACTTTGAATTCCTGTACGAGCCCTTCTACGTGGCAAAGGACGTCGCTCCGAGTCACGATGAGAGATTCATGGGTTACGGTTACACGAGGAATACCCAGGTAAGCAAACACTGATAATGTAATCTGAATAGTGCCGATCAAGTATTCCAATTGGTTGGTATATGGATTGTGTAGTGGGAGCCTAACCTAACCTCATTCCTAATCCATTACCTAGGATCAATTGACATCAGCTGGGAATTCGTTACCGATTGATGTCAAGGAAAAAGCAGTACTTTGGAATATCGTAGAAAGATTGAAAGCATACGTGGCCTCGTATAAACTTTAGGTCATTATGGTCACTCCGTTCTCTCTATATCTTACACTTTGGGAACACCCCTCCTCCTCCTCCCTCGCCCAAGTAGTCAGAAACTTTACGGACGTATGATTGATTAAGGATAAGTAAACATCGATACCAGGACTATCTGGCAGCTGTACAATCAATTCATTCCATTATGCATGGACAAACATTCCCATAGCCAATTTCCACGGCTGGATAACGCTGTCACAATATTTGACAATGTGAAATGAGTTGTTCGTGGCAGAGACAGAGACAGAGATTGAGGTTAGGGTAGGAGCGAGTGGAATGGTTATATAATATCAGGTAGAGACAGAGACAGCGACAAAGAGATCGAAGGATAGGTTCAATAATGGTGATCGTCGTTAGCGTTATCATTGAGACCTTCAAATTGCAAGGCACGTTAATCGAATTACATATTATCATTTTCAAACGTTATCACACGACGCAGGGCAGTTTCGCGAAACAAGCATTATTCAATTTAAATATGATTCACAGTAGTCGTACACGGCCATTTATGTCGAGTCCACACCCCGTTCCATCTGCAGGGAGCATTTTGCAGTGTGTCAGCAGTCCGTGGAATTGCGCAATTTCACCTTTGCACCTTTCCATTGCATTCTTTGTTGCACGACGTTCACGTGTGGTGACTTTAATTTAATTTTTCTTAAGGTAAACTCATCACCAGTATTTAGTGCCGGGTATATTATAACGTCAAGCATGTGAACAAGTGAATTTGTCAGTGACTCATCTTGCAACAGTGCATTTACATTTTTAGAGGTTAGATCGGGTTATAATGTCAAGTATTCTATTGGTGCCCGATGTTTCCTGCTGGAACATTTTATTGGCAGCTATATCGGAAGTCACTGCTCGACCCAGTAGAGGATGTGTCATCCTCATCCCTTTCGGGTTGTGAAATAACGAAATTCCATCGCCATGAAAAATCCAGGGGACGACGTCCCATCTAGTATTCGTAAAACGAACTATGCCCGTCGCACCCGTCAGCAATAAAGCGACTGTAAATCTAGTTGGGGGCGCGCGCGTCCCCTCTTTTACGTATTACGTATAGACCAACTGCGAAACATCACCAGCTACCAAATTCCGCCGCCAGAGCATTTTACTAGCACCGTTGGGCGACGTTGAATGGATATTGGGTGATAGCTAACCTACCTTTGCCTGTGTCACGTGTTTTATATATATGTATATCTGTAGCGACTTTCAATAATACGTAGATACGTGTATAGCACGTGGCGAGTGGGTGTCTGTAAGTGTATTCGGCTATTAGATAACGTATACATATATACCTCTCTCTCACAGTATCTCAACTCTGACTAGGGGATGCGGATGAGAATGAATATCGTTCCTATTCTCAATACCTTCGGCGATGGGGAAGGCTGCAGGTCCTCTTGCGAATCCTCAGGCTTTTCCTGAAGGGGTTGAAGTGCCGCCACCCTCTTTATTTATGAGATCGGGAAGCTGGACGACCGTGTGACTTTCAGCTTTACGGGGCTGTTTCTCAGAGAGGAGTGGAGCATACTGATTTTTTATAGCGTGTTAAATTCTTATTCTATGGCTCGAGGTAGATTTTGAAATGCGATCGATCCCTACGTGGACTGCACGATGGATTTTTGGAATCGAATGAAAATTTTTTATTCTCAAACGATTCGAAATTATCGATTGCCACTAGACTGTTCCATATTACGCGTCAAATTTCAAGCTGGCTAATCCTGTGTGTTATTCGTCGAAGCGATTTATCTCGTTGATCGTTATCTAATCGCGCGGATGAAAACTCGACTTTACGAGTTACCCCCGTTTATTCATTTGCCTTCGTTCGAGTCAATCGTTTCTCGAGGTAGTTTGTCAGTCGTCGGTTCATTAGCTTTCTATGGCTAGACACGTTATGCGAATGCGTAATGAGAATCTTTTCATTTAATTAAATTCGAAAACCTAAAAAAATGGCCAGCCCTTTCCACGTCGTCAATTATTGTTACTGGGATCCTGGTGGTGGTCTGTTACAACCCCTATTTTACTTTTCATTGACAATTCAACGTGATTATCATATACGCTGGAGAAAAGATCAAAAGAATTTGATTGTGCGACCGAATGCCGAAAGTAAATCGTGATATAAATATATTTGATATTAAAAAAATTTGATAACAAGACTTTTACGGGTGGAACTGTTTTAGGTGTATTATCAATTTTATCGTTGCGTTTACTAATAGCTTTGACAGCTTATCAAAAATATGCCCTTGGGTAATTTGGTATAGAAAGTTATAAAATGATGAAAAAAAATTTTCTTACGCACAGTGAACGTATCTTTTGATTACTTTTAATCTCCGTGAAAATTTCAAAGGATTCACCATAAATAGTCAGCCAGGATTCAGTGAGGTCCTGATGAATCCCCCCCCCCCCTATTATCCTTGATAGAAACGTCGAGTAGCCAAAGTCGATGTGAACGATGCTCCCTGACACTCTGGCAACCAGACAGTAATCGGCTCAAGATCATAATCCTAGTTAATTTCTCTCACGGTTCTACGCGTAAAAGCTCCGGCTGGTTAGACTAGCAGGGATTTCGTTAGATAACCAGATAACCGTGTCTTCCTTTATCCAGATGGATAGGTGCACAGGGAGACAGAGATAGCGCTAAGTGCCTGAACGTATACAGTGAAGCGAAAAGCTTCGATTCTCTAATCAGGTAATACCCGAATAGCTGAAGGAATGTGATAACCAGGAGAATTTACATTATCTTTCAGGTTAATGGAAGGCTCTTGCATAGCTCTGGATAAAAGGGTCGACTAGGCGTTGAAAAATTTTTCAAAAATTCAGGTGCCGCCTGGATGTGGAGCTTGCAGGAATTTTTTAAAAATGATTCAATAGTAGGCTTTCTTAATAATTTTTGAAAACTTCTACAGGCCCCGGCCCAGTTCTAAGGGTTGCTTTGGAAACCAGCCATGAGTAGCGGAAAACTTCCGCCAGTCAAGCTACACGTTCGTTATCACGTTCAGCTCGGCTACGACGGGATACGGAAAATCGACAGAGGCGATGATAAGAAAATCCTACTTCCGGATTCAAAGCTACGATTTAACGCTATGATTTTGGTATCGCCTAAAATCGTAGGGTTTAGCATCTGCCTATTAATCTCTGAAAACACTGGCACTTAAATATCTTGGAAGCTAGAATTTACGGCTAGTGGACCGAGATAGAAGATACGAATGCAGAGCGAGTAAAGGAGAGAGTACCAAAGTACCAGGACCAGGAGGGAGAGGGGCGGGGGTGGGGAAGGGAGATAAAATGATTCACCTCTCTTATCGGTATGGGTGCTAAGACAAGTATTACGGGAGCACAGTTTATTCGCCTAGGATTTAAAGGGACGTGCGATCGCATAAAATTCAATTACGAATCTAGACCGGGTCTTTGCTATTAGCGTAACTAGTTAGTTTTGAGAGACTGAGAGCCGAGGATACGTTTTCTCAAAAATATCTCTCCGGTCCGTGTAATTTTATCCTGGATTATCTAAGATGATAATAATAATAAATTTCGATGGATTAAATTAATTGGTACTCTTATGGATTCGAGGTGTTTAATTGAATGATAACGCAATTATCGGAGCAAGTCTATATGCTGGCTGTCAGGACACATACGGTGTACAGCCATGTTAATACAGACTACGTTTCCAGGCTCGATGCCGAAGCGTGAAATTAACTTGAACACATTTCCCACAGGTACACACGTTGTGAAATGTTCGTTCTCCCTTTCTCTCTCTCTCTCTCTCTTTCTCTCTCTCTCTCCCCCTCTCCCCCTCTCTTTCTCTCTCACACACACGCACACGCGTACTGGGATTGTCCAATTTCATTTAGGAGTAAGCCACACTATCCTGTACGCAACTGATCCTTCATACTATAGAGATAGACTAACCCTTGCTCGATTCTCTGGAACCCATTTGAAAACGGACTCTGTGGTCTTCAGCTATAACCACACTGACCTGCTATTCTCTATTTCCATTGATAAATTGGGTATCGACACTTCCGTACTATGTGCAGGTATGCCTAACGGGATATCTAGAAATAGTAATTGAATTAATTATGAAAAATTAATAATTAATTTCTCCAAAATATCCATTCCGAAACTAGGTCCCAGACACGCTGCTTATTAACAGACACTATTTTGATACTGGGCCAATACCCGCTTGACGTGACGAACCGAAGAGCTGAGCTGGTTCTATAAAAGGGACATGGTGCCTGCTCGCTGATGTGGTTAACCAAGAGATTTGCATAGAGCAAAAGGATCCTGGCGACGTCAGGTTGGAATTGCCGGGAGTATAATCCTGGGAGACGTCTTGCCAAGGACAATGAAGAGACTAGTATGCAAGTCCGGGAAAGCCGTTACGCGCGATTATCCTTGAAGACGCTGAGAACAATAAGCCCTGGGACTCGTCTTCCGGTACTGTCTGCTAGACTGTCGTTTCCGGAAACCGGGTGGCGGCTCATCTCGTTCCATTGCGTTTCCTGTCTACGTGTTTCGCCTTTGTCGTAGGAAATAGTTATTCGCGCCCGGGATTACATTTATTATCAGTTTCGAGCTCTGTCGCTTGATCGTATCTGTTAGGTAGTTTATCCTAGGAGTTATGGGATTACTATCTATAGTCTTGTATTTATCTGTTGCACCAGGTGTACGAGATGTACGTTGCTGGTTATCAGTTCAAAGTGTTATCGCCTATCTTCACTGGTCACTGGGGCCTGCAGACCAAGAAGGGACGACCCGCGTGGCGAGAGAAGCAGAATAACTTCAACAGGAAACACTTTGACGTATTCAAGAAGGAAGTCTTTGCTAGATACATGAGAGATCCGCTCAAGATGGTCAAGAAGAGTCGGTAGGCTCCGTGAAGATTGGTCAGGACCAATAATTCTAAAATCAAGAGAAACTTAGCAAGGATCTTCTTCGGCAACAGTGTAAATCTGAGATGGAAAAATGATCCAAAGTACGGCACGATCTTTCCCCTAAAAATATTTCCGAATTTCCCGAGACTGTGCGATACGAAATGAATTAGACTTAGCGAAATTCCGGATGAACTCCAGGCGCGTCGGTTGCGTCAGGATACATAAAGGAACTCCTCGGAAAATAAGAAAAGAGCTCCGACTGGCAGGGGCGGAACGAAAAGGTATGATAGAGGGGCCTGGGATATCCGAAGTTATCTGGAAAATCGTTGGGAATACGGTCGTTTATACATGAGTGTATAAAGTGCTGCAAGTCTCTTGCAATGTGGCTGAATGATGTAGTAACGTACGGATCTATGGGGTAGCGCAAGTCGAGCTGAATCCTATGTGCTTTAGAGAGAAATACCCCTTTACGTTTAACTGTTATTGCGTGAGCCGGAATGGCTGACAGGATCTTTGCTTATTTGAAATCGAGGTAGGTAATAGAATTTGATAAAGTGTCTGCGAGAAAGTGGGATAGAGTAACGTAAGGATAATTTATGTCTCAGGCGCAATATATTGTCTACGGGTACGTTAAACGTGTGTAATACGGAGTCGCGGGTACGTCCGGTGAATTTTAATCGAAACGATAAATTTTGAGGTTGGGAAATTTTAATGGTGTCGGTCTTGAAGCTTGGCTAGGTATCTATTTTCTTTTTTAATTTATTTTTTTATCTACGCTCTCACTTCCTTATGACTCCCACTTGGTCATTCGTCATATGTGGAAGTGGGATTGGAACAAGCGTTGGAGACTAAGGTTTTTTTTTTTTACGAAGCCTCAAAGCATACTTTTAATGATCTTTAGTATTACTTTATACGTGGTCACGATGAGTTCTAATTGTGCGCATGCGAATCTGTGAAATCCCACGTGGTGTTCTGCGACTGGAATTACTTGTTAAATGTGCTCAAGAATCCCGTACGTATCATTGTAGTACTAAGCAATATAGTAGAACACAGTGTTATCGATTAAGTAGACTTTTGTATAGTAGTTAATTTTTACCTCAACACTTGTAAACTCGATTTAGGATCTTATTGATTCGTGATATCTCTAATCTAAGTAATCAAAGGATTTATTGATCGTCTGACAATCTAGTCACGAATTATTAACGAGTTCACATTGTGTGTGACTTTTAATAATTTGCCATTGCGAATAAACAGTGCCAATAATAATTCGTAATGCTATTTCATAAATTCATAGATGATTCTGTCTCATGATTTTTTATCTATTAATTATCTCATCTCAAATTTCATGATTGAAAATGGCTTGGGTGAGCTTGTACATTTAAATGAACAATCCATAATTGAAATTTTATATACGTACATAGATTCCACTGTATGCTAACATAAATCAAATGAAAATTTAATGACTAGTCCATCGTCATGATTTACACGTTATTTCTCTTCTAACAGTGTCGTTATTATTTGTATGCACGCAAACTGTAATTGCTCACTTCATTTATGGGATTACTGCTCAATGAATGGGCAAAATAATATTACAGAAACCATGGCGAACGACTTATAGCTTGAGGAAAAGAGTGAGGAAAAAATAAAAGACAGAGTAAATAATACTTATTTGTTCTGGCATTGCTGGGCAGGTGCTGCCTCCGGTAAATTTTTCAAGGTTTACTCCTGTAGTTGTTATTCCCTATAATTTCTGGTGTCTGGCTGTTCCTTGTTGTAGATCGTGGTTTCTGTAATTTATTTGACTTGCTGATTCTCAGTTTTATTAAACCAATAATTCGTGATAACTTTTGTAGTAAAGGGTAGAAGGAACAGTTTGATATATCGAAGAATATAATGTAATACCTTGAAAATTTAATTATAATTTCAAAAGCCCGTTCTCGACCTTAGCTAGATTTTCCTAGTTGCTCTTGCACTAATTTTCTTGTGTGTACGCACCCTATTGGGGAAGTAGTGCGTAAGGCCGATTTGTCAGAGGGAGGGTTGATTTATGATAGCAGCCTAATCCTTAAAATGTCAAGGCAATCCGTCTGATTAATAATAGACTGTCGTATTACGTGCTCCATCAGATCTTAGTAATAGGGTACAGCTTTACTTTGCGAAGGTGAGACTATGGAAAATTGAATAATGCAATTAATATATTTTTTTTTCATCGCTATTTATTCAAACCTTGATTAACTCTTGTGTACAATTTTTATTATCCATCATCGAATTTTTGTACTTAAGCAAACTTTACCTTTGCACAGATGTCATAATATTTTCAAAACTACTCTCAATCTTTAATCTGGCTTTTATCATTATCTTGTTCCTTGTTTTTCTTTCATGTCAATGTAAAGTGGTACTAGCAAGGATATTCTTCCTGTCTACATTACTCCAGAATCTCCGTAAACCTGAGTATGCACTTTCTGGCTGGACAGCTCGTTTCAAAACGGTTTAATTTCCTGCTGGTAGGCGCGCTGAAGCGAGGTTCTTGTTGTGCAGTAGAAAGACATGGTAAATGAGTCTTGATTATATATATGTATACATGTCTATGTAAGAGTCATGTAGGTACTTTTAGTACATAGGACCAGGCTACGCCCACCTAGCAAAGTACCCGGAGTACCTAGCTAAGCTATTATTAAATTCTAGGTTGGTAAATTAAAATTTCATTTATTCCCCCCTTTTCTTCACTTCTACGTTAACCCTCAACGTCGGCCTGACTCTTTCAGTCGTTTTAAATCCTATTTAATCCTTGTCAGTTTATTTTTTATACTCACTTTTGGTCTATGCTGGATTTTTCCAACAGGTCCATGCTCCAGGATCAGCAAAGGAAATTACTTTGGATGACAGCATGGGAATATAGAATTGGATCACGTTTGCAAAATTCTTCATTAATTTTGCATTGGAAGTCCTGTCGCGAATATCTGACGTCGCCAAGAGACTCCTTTTGGCAATGTGAACCTGCATAGTTAGGCAAGAATGCAATTTTTTTCTGTTGTCCTTACTTAATTATCTTTGGATCCCTTTTGAGAAATTTGACGATACCTTGTGGAATTATTTTGGAAATTTTTGGATTCTCTATTCCTTTTATTATACAACAGTCTCAATGTGCAAAGAAGTAGCGCGTGGTGAAAACGTTAATTAACTTTTGCTGTTAGGGGTTGAATTTAGGAATTTCTCTATTTTTTTTTATATCTTGTTCTTTTGAAACTGTGACTTTTTGATAATCTCGCCTTTTTTATTCTTCGAGTGAGACTCTCGAGTCTTTTGACTGTTGCGTGGGATTCCTTTTCATGTGGACGACACTTTAACCTGTCCACGTTAACGGTGCCCGTACACCTTTAATATTAATCTAGGGAGTGCTCTTTTGAACCGCACTATAATAGGCTTTGTCTGAAGCTGTGTACCTACGGCGTCGGGACGCTCTTGTGCGTGTACGAGCGTCGGTGCGACGGGGTTTTAAACGGACGATGAAATAAGGGTAGTCAATGTGTACTCTATTTTTTTAAAGCTTTTTATACGAGAATACAGCTTATTGAAGGAGACTAATTAAACGGGTTTATAAATTCTTAGCAGTAGACATTTAATTAATCTCTATTTTTTTTTTCAAAATTCATAACTCGCTAATGACCATGCTTTTTTTTTATACGATTTTATTCAACTGTATCGTACAGATTGTATGTGACATCCGATATTCGTATTACGTTTTGCATATTTTTTATTACAGTTATTAGACTCAAATACTGTACGAAATTTCATTAGCTCTGGATTTTCCACACGTGCACAGGACGCTGCTCTTTATCCGGTCGTAGCACTTTTCTGAATAATTCAGTTTTTTCGTGAATTTTGAATTTTAATGAAATTTTTTGAAATTACGCCAGGTAGGCTTTTTCTCGGCCACTTGAACTTTCTAAGGACGTCGTTAACATACGTTTTACCAGGCTGTACATCATGCAGTGTAAAATTAGAAAAAAAATAGAAAGGAACGTTATATATAAAAATAGATAAAAAAGTTAAAAAAATTTGAATATCAAAAAAGCCTTTCGGTATTAGTTATGAAACCGAATTAATATTCTTTTCGAAAATGACCGTATCCTTGGAATTTAATTAATTTTCCACAAGCAAAATGTAATCTGGTACCTAATTAACTTTTGGCTTAGAAATTTTGAAAAGTCACGTAGAACATATATCACCAGCTACGAATCACATTCGAGATTTGGTCCAGAGTGCATTTGTGGATTTATACGTAGGCGGCATGTAAATTCTGCATACAGATATTTTCAAAGAAACGTATCTATGAATACGCCAACTGAAAAGCAGTCACCCCGTATATGAAGTGAGACGTCAGGGAAAAAGATTTTCTATGAATTGCCCATTCAATATTTGAAAGGCATTATGAAGCCGTAACTTTTGAAAGGATTTTGATAACGGAAATTCACCAAATTTTATCTCTCAAATATTTACCACGAGTTTAGACAGACGGCAGCGCGAATTTTAAATTATACGAAGATGCGGGTAATCAAAAGTTTGACGCCGCGGCGTCGCGACGCTCTTCCCAGAGGTTTCAAGCAACTACATTACACAAAAGGAAGGTATCGGGTAACAACGGCAACAATCGATCTCACGCGATCACTATATCCAAGTAAAATCGCGTCTGACTCGGTAGCCGTGTCTGACAAGGCACGTACCATATCCACTACGCACATATAACAATAATACAAGCACTATCCAGCGAACAAGATGGAAGCAGAGAGAATCGTTCTGTAATTGATAGGATTGTTTGTTCGCTTTCGTAAATACCATCCCATTGGTACAAGGTGTACCAACTGCCGAATTCAGTATCTCCGGAAGACGTTGGTTGAATTAGGTTAGGTAAGCTTGCGCAACGCATAAGAGCAGTAAGGAATGAAAATGAAGAAGAGGGTTTCAAGTTTGGCTCGATCGCTCGAGCGACGGCTGAAGTGGAATAAATCAGTATCTATAGGTAGAAAGCGCATAGCGATAACTATATAGATAATAGATAGAATCGTATCTCCATGTAACACCGAATAGTACGAATCCCCTACTAGGATAGTAGATACAGCAAATTCATATCCAGCCAATCCATTCGCCCACCACCCTGGTATATGCAAGTAACTGGATGGATTATGCGGCTAATTTCTAAAGTGCTCGCGCCTGGTATCCCTAATTTATACCGCACTACCCTTAATGCGTTCCCTGAAAATCGATGGGATATTGGATATAGGGTGTAACGCAGTCGACGTAGATATTTCGTCCAGAATTGTCTGTCGGGATAAAAATTTTTTATGGAGACGAATGTAAGCGTGTAAATGCATAATGAACAGTGCCGAATGATAGTAAAGGTACGTACGCGTGTATATATATATATTTACATATGTGGAAATGAGAAGTTGTCTATTGTGCAAATCCCGCGATTCCGTGGGGAGATCCAGGAGAGGACATGGTTGAGCATAAGTAAATAGGAGTTGTCTAAAGGGGTCTCGGAGTACAGTAGTACAGTTATAACGTGTAGCGCGACATTATATATGTATATATACGTATATTACGGCGAATGGGGTAAACGGGGTAAACGGGGTGAACTCGCTGGTAGACAGCGTAGGATTGCGTCTGGCTGGCACAATGTAAATCTTGGATGGGGGTGGCTACTGGCTGGCCGGCCGGCTGGCTGGAAGTCTGGTTGACTGGTTGGGTGATAAGGGATGTGCGGGATGAGGAGGTGGAGTAGGGAGGGGAGGGTGGTTTTCAAGCCGGAGGATGCTGGATACGTTGGTCCATAGTGACTGAACGTGTACGGGGGATGAAGGCTGGAGAGATGGTGTCGTAGATGGTAGCCGGAACCACGTTTCCAAGCAGGTAACGAAGGGTTGCAATATTTGCTATGGTAATGAGTAATTAAAATGCAAATTACGTGTCGCGGGTAAATATATTTGTACAAGTCTGGTTAAATACCGTCGTGATCACTGATTATATTGCTAACAAGAACGGGACAATGTATCATTTGTCACTTTTGAGTTTTGATCCGAAAATTTGTTGAGGGTTGGATCGAGAGAAAAATTTTTTTTATTATACTCTTATAAGGGATGATGACACCATTAATGAGTCAGTTGCTGGTAATAGAATCAGGGGTAAGAAAAAATTGTCACGGTGAGACATCGAACGGTTCACCGATTCATCCCATTTTTCTTTCGATTTTCCTTTGGGTTGTGGATGCTGCGATAAAGGTTATCACCACCCACCACCCCCCCTCCCACCCCTCCCGGCTTCCGTCACTTCCCACGTTCATCCCCCTGGCACTTCAACCCTTTCTAGACATAAACTTTCTAACGATCTCAACAGGCTGTCGTGTCCTTGCACGAGGCGACGTACTTTACGGTGGCGTCCCGACGCTAACGCGAATCTCGGCATTACGTGGCGTCGAAATTACCGACGCTCTGATTCTCGTCGTCGGGTTAGAGTGGAGAGGGGTTGGTGGCGTCTGTCTTGGGTTGGTCGTACGTAGCTACATAACCTACAATGCATTAAGGAGAGGTTCCTGAAACGTGTCCGCCATTATCAACCCCCCCCGTCCCTCCCTCGTCCTACTGTTGGTATACCGGGGCGGTATTAAAGTCTGGATTGCATCCCTTATATTTTGTGGACTCGCCTTGTTTTTCGAGCCTCGTGTTAATTTTACACGAGTATGTTGTAGGAACCATTGAAATTGAGGCTGCAGTTAAAAAGAAAAATAAATTTTTTGGAAAATTTACTCAAGGGTTATTGGTCTTATTGGTTTTTACAATTAATCAAGACCGCATCTGTGGGAGGTATTTACTTCAGTCGCTCTTCGCTCTGGACCAGTCAGGATCTTCGGCAGATGAAGAACGATCTCATGCCTTGACCGTACTCGTTGCGTAGTTCTCTATGCAGATCCTCTGTGGTGGAGTAATATTATATATATCGAGTCGTGCCTGACTCTAGCGACCCAAACTACTTGGTAACTACTTAGGCAGAAGCGGGCCTGACGAAACTCTCGGTAGACTACTTATAAACTTATTTCGCGGCACGTCTTCAAAATGATATACCAACCTAACCGTCTATTCATCCAGCGACCCATACAAGCTTCCTTCCATATAAGAAACCTCCCTGTGGACCCTCTCTCGTTTTTCCTGGATAAATTAGTTTTTTATGGTCGGTGGGATCCACGGAAGCGTTCAAGTTGGAAGAATAATATCCTTGAGGTAAACCCCTAATGCTTTATAATTAGTTGGAGCATTTATTATTATTGGTGAAGCCGAAGCGAGGTCGCCTTTTGACCAGGAAATTAGCAAAACTTTTCATAGACAGAGACTGCTGACGGAATTGCAAAAAGGGAATGTTGGGTCAAAAGGTCTATGCTTTGTCCTTAATCGAAAAGATGCTCGAATATGAGCTAGTAAGAGTAGGAAGGAAGTTGATTAAAATTGATAAGAGCCAATGATAGTTAATTGAAAATTTTATTTATTATTTTCACACATACATTTCCAGATCCTGATACACTTGATGATTTACAAACTGTTCGTTCATTAATACATATATTTTCTTAGACATGGTCCAAAATAAGACAGTAATAGGGAAATTTCCAATAAGATTGATTGTATTAGAGTATGCAAATCGAAATTAATGTTCATTTTGATGTGAAGCTTTGTTTAATTGTTTTGTTTTCAATTTTGTTTCAGCGTAACAGAATCTGATACAGATTTCTTTGTGCCGATCCTTTAAACAAACCAGAGTGTCTCCAGGCATCTCGAACTAACAGTCCTGCTAGTTTAGTCCTTTTAAATCTCCGGAAATAAGGCAAAGTTTTAATGACCGTGGGACCATTACAGTTGGGCGACGTTGCGGCTGAAACAAAGGGAGAAGATAAGTATGAATAAAAAGTAGCTAAACGTGATATAAGAATAGAGGGAAGTGCATGACGTGGAAGAAGAAGAAGAAGAGGAAGAGAAAAATAAAATAGGAAAGGACATGGTAAAGTAAAAGGTATATAGTAAGGAAGTAGATGGAGAACAGGGAAAAGGGATCAGCGGAGGGTGGTTTTTCCACCCTATGGTAAAGTAGTAGCAAACCACTTTAACCTGACCCGACAAAATCTTCCATGAGAAATGCATTTAAACGGTCTTGTTAGGAACAGTGCAGAGAGGGAAGGGATGAGAAAAAAGGACCCAAGGATCTTAGGTATATCTGGAGAACAAGGGTCGACAGCCAAGTCGCACCCTAGCACTGATATTTACAAGTCGATTAGTATTGACCTTTCGAGAGGATAAAAGGAGAGAAAAAAAAGGGAAAAAGGGTGGTAAAAACCCAAACCCGAATTTCACCTCCCTACCCTTGAAGAACGAAGAAGATTGTTGGGGTCTTTGTATAAGTCGACGAGTTCCGTTTGCTCCTGGCTTTTTTTATGGTGGATGATCGAACTTTCCTTGCTCCTTATTTCAGTGTTGCCTTACCTGGACCTTGGAGGGTGGATGAGAGTGAAAGTGAGTGAGAGAAAAATAGGTTAAGAAAGGAAAAAGGGAAATAGATAAAAGAATAAAAATTAGGAAAAAAAACAGGCCGCGTATCATCAGCCAGTGGTGAGCTTAAAGGATATATAAATTCCCAATGCAACCCTTAGGGTCTACCGTTGTCCGTCTATGTATCTATACAGCTAAGTCATAGCTCAATATCTCACTCAGTGAGCCATTCGAATGAGTCCAGCATCCTTCTTTTTAATACAACCGATCATTTCCTGTTTCGATGGAAACTTGTGAACAGTCGGTAGATCACTAAAGCATGGCGGATAAATGCTTGTAAATATTTAGCGGGATTGGAGAAAAAATAGTCTACTATAAGGTACCCTTAAGGAATGATTCGCAAAGGGAGGGTCGAAAGTAGGTGGGTTGAGGGGGACGAGCAAGCAGAAGGAGTCGAGGGTCGCGGATCAACCTGGCCATGCATAATACATGTGACTCTTTCCATTGGCTAGTCTACCTACTATATGTAGCCAGTGTATCTCATGGTAGAGAAAGTTGACAGTAGCCGCGATAGACACTTTTCTTTGTCAGGGTCAGGATTTTTTTTTCAAATTCGTCCCAGTCGAAGATCCTCGTTTCTCATACGGTGTCAAATTCGCTTGCATGTTTACCCGCGGGGAAGACTTGAAATACAGAGAAAATTTGGGGGATGAGGGTTAGAAAAAAAGACTTGAGATTCTTCTCGATTCTTTAATGAGATCTCGATTTTCTCTGGGGTGCGTAGTAAATCCTGTTCGGATATCTAGAACTGTCAGGGGTAGAGAACCTGACGATAAATTATCACCCGACGAGGAAAAAACTTTTACTGTTTTTCTTTTTTTTTCTCCCTTTTTTTTAATAATGACGAATCGTTATGGCGCAAAAGTGAGTTTTGCATGACGACAACCTGACGGCCGCAGGGTTCAACGTGCGTGACGCAGTTTAACGACGGCTGAATCCACTGGGACTGGTTCAGGAGGGGTGGTACTTTTGATAATCGTCTGAGTTCGTGCGCGAATTGATTTTTTTTTTTATTGTGTGGAGTAAAATATTATGCATGGGAATTAATAATGCACGTATGCATGCACGATGGAGGTAACAATTGTCGTTGTTACGAGGGTCGATATCGAATCAGAGAAAAAAAAAGGTACCTGCCGTTATCAAAATCATGTTTATTGCATTTTGGATTTTTTTATTTGAGCAATGATTAATATTTTTTCTTCTTTATTTCTTTTTTTTTATTTCGTCCCAACGTTGGAATTTATGTCTGTTTTATTTTCCAACGTGTCCAACTTTCTCGAAATTTTTTCTTTTCTTACTTTTCACTTTCTCCTCTTGTTCTCTTTCAGTTTCTGTCACTCGTCCGCGCTTTTATCACGCTCGCCCCGAGACTTATCGAAGTGTCGTCATTTCAAGAAAGTTTTACGTCGTCCTGGGAATAGCGGCGGATCGTAACGAGGAAATAGGATATTCGGCGGTGACGAAGTCGTTCCCACTGGAAGATACATGGAAATGTAAACTAGAAGTATAAGAGTGAGAAGAGGACTAGGGTGAAAGAAGAAGGAAGAGAAAATGGTAAAAAAATTAAAAACCTACAACTGTGAGAAAGAAATGCGTCGAATATTTAGATTGAATAGTTTTTTGTATATGGGGATGTATATAAAATGAAACATGTATGAAGAGAGAGAGAGAGAGGTGCTGAAGTGATGATGCTGTGATGCCAGACGACAGCGTGCTAACGAATAAATAAATATTCATGTCAAACCTGAAAGGGAATTAATAGAGGACTAATTATAACTCGGAGATAGTACCGAAGTGTATAACCTTCGAGAAATTTCCTATTCATAGGTTAAATAATTTATTTCGCAACAGCCGCTACGATAAGGCAGAACCGTCCTACCATTTATTTGCTCACTATCATAAATATAAACTGGTAAGGTATCACGGGAATGCGCATTTTGAATTTGAGTTGTGATTATAAAAAGAAAAAGAGAGTCAAAAAGAGAGATACAGTCCACTGCTGAATGTTATGGTTTGTGAAGAGTATTTCTACAACAATTTTAATATTTTTAAGACATTTTTAAGAAAGTGCAATGCCAACTTGACACTCGTGTAGCACCTCAATTTTTACTAAATATTATTGGGTCTTGATTTACTTTCAAAATTTATTCAAATTTAAAATTGAGGCTCAATCAAAATCTCGTAGAATATACGGAGCAGATAAAAACTGAATTGGAATGGCAGAATATCGAAAATAAATTACATTCAAAATGACCTATTAATAAAGTAGGTGTTGGAACATAAAAATAATTTATTAAATTAATAAAGTAAAATATTAATCCTTAGAAATCGGAAATTCTGGCCAAGCATATTTAGAAGTACTGGAAGTTGCCCAAAATTGTGTGTGCGCAAACCCGTCGCGCAGGACTCGGCGGTGGGAGCAGGCGGGTGGTGGGGGGAGCGCTCAAGGCAGTGCCCGGACTCGGAGCGCTCATTCTTCCTCGAGCCTCTCACCTACTCGTATCCATTTCCAACCTTCTTCTATTTTTATATTTATTTCTTCTTTACTTCCTTATTTCCATATATTTCATTCT
>JARQTI010000030.1:0-10971 GCA_030142655.1 Trachelus tabidus
CAACTGGGCAGAGAACTGTGTACTCCATTCGTCGAAGATCGTTCGCATAATCCTCAAATCATGAGGCATTTCACAACAAAAGTCGCGATTGAAAGTTTTTTGGTAAAGCTATAAATCTATATGAGCAACCAACAGCATCTGGATCTTCAACATCTCAGGCACAGCTCGATTCAACCGAGAGGAAAAAGATTACTAGTGTATGCTATGCTTGTCTTCAGAGCAAATTCAAAAAACGTCGCAAAACGCGGAAATCATGCTCTGTATGTAAGATACCTATTTGTGATGAACATTCTACTTCAACCACGACATGTCAGGAGTGTGCAAAATAATTAAATGTATCTGTTTTTTCACATGGCACTGTATTATTATAAATAAAAGAAAAAATAACTGAAATAGAAAAACTGAATATTTTTTACTTACTACCTTTATTATTTTTTATAATAAAAATTGTTTAAATCAAAGAAATTACAAACTATATTGTTGATTATTGATTAAAAAGTCAAGTTACATAAATACTTTAATAAATGGTCTTTCTAGTGTGTATAAACCCGGCTTTCATACATAATGACCTAAGTGAGAACCCGGGTACCCGGTCATTGAAGGGAGGAGCTGTCGACTTTGATAGTTAATAACTTTTATTAATAATGTGACCGAGATGATGAACAACATGACCCTCCAGCAGAGGTTGATTTTAGTTCTCAAATACGACGGGAAAAATATGTCCCTTAGGCACTATTTGCAAGACATATAGAATGGGTTGTCGTTCCTAACACGAGGAACAGAAATCGAATACGTCAAAGCTGCCATAGGGAACCTGCAGGGGGACATAAGGAATATCGTTTACGGCGAGCAAATAAACACCGTCGCCGACTATATCAAACATTGAAAGAGACGACTCGCCACGGGCAATACATACGACTATTACGCTGACGCTCTTTCTCGGATAAGAATGAAGCAAGGTCAATCGGTTGGTGAGTTCTATGACAAGATACGGATTCTCCTAGACGGCGGACGGTCCGCGTATCGATCGCGACATGGCATTGGCTCGCCGGAAGGAGAAAAGGATCCGCTACGATAACTAGCTTTGACCGCTTTTATAGACGGATTACCATCGAAAATGAGCGAGGCTGTCGATTTTCGGGAGCCGGCAACGCTCGAGGATGCTTTTTGTATGGCCGAAAGACTTGCCGATCGGGACGTACGTCGTTAACGCCGTGAAATAAGCCCTAATCGCGTTTTGTATACGAGAGAAGGAGAAATCTCTTCTCGTCCAACGTATCACGATCGGGACTATCGGCCCTTGTACCCGGAAAAGAATTCACGCTCCCCGTATCGGGTGGGTGATTTCCGCCCGACCTAGAGGGACAGTGTTGACTATCATAGCGCGCGCGAGCCACGGTCGCAATACCGCGAAGAACGTCCGCAGTATAGAGAAAGGAACACCCGCTATTCATATCGGGATAGTGACCGCCCCTACGACAACCGTAAATACGAGGCGTATCACTGTCATGAATCACGGACACCGTCGCCAGCGTATCAGAGGTCCGGGCGAGAACGTACTTCTCGGCAAGAATCGCCTGATCCCGATTATCATCCAAGACCAAGTGGAACATTGAAACGCCCTCCGCCGTATTATATACGGGGAAGCGGCGGAAGAGAGCCTAGTGAGCGACCATGTGGAGAATGTCGCTGCAGCGCTAAAAGGCGAGCCGATCATTCACCTAGTCCAATTGATCGTCAACCTGTAAACTACCAGGAGGCTTGTCGCCCGAGTCCGACGGCGAGCCGCTCCCAAGAACTTCGTTCCGCGAACCACCCAGACGAGAAAAAAACCAGTGAAATTCCTGGAAAAATCTGCACCGTCCTCTGGACGAGCGCCTCAGTAGAATCACCTGTCGTGGAAATGTCAGCGCCAGAGCTCCGTAAACGAGCAGGGCGGTTATTCGTAGACACGGGCTCGGACGCTAGCCTTATTAAGCTACGGGCTATAGAAGAAAGTCAGCCGATAAATACCGACGAGATCATCAAGGTATCGGGAATCGCTGAAAAGGAAATACTAACCCTTGGTCCTGTATTAATCCATTTCACAGACAAGCCAACAAAGTTCAATGTCATGTACGATTTGCCATTGCAAGCTGACGCCATAATTGGGAAGCCGTAATTTCGCGAGGAAAAGGCGGAGATTTCGTTCAATCACAATACTATGGTTACTCAAAGTGACCCCATTCGACCTAAACCGTTCGTTGACACCAACCCGTACGCGATAAGGCGGATATTAACAGCAAAATCTAATCGTGTTTTTCGTATTCGAGCTCGCACGCGTCAACGGGTAACGATAGAGGTGATGAATAAGGACTTAAAAGAGGGTTATCTGCCTCGAGTAACGGCACCGGAAGGACCATTCTTAGGTGAAGCCCTTGTCACACAGACTAATGGCCAATGTCACGTAATGGCAATTAATACCTTGAATGAGGATGTGAAAATCCAACCAGGTGCTCAAGAACTAGTTCCATTCATCTACTGTAGTCCCGACGGGAAATCGGAGCTCGAAGATACCGACTCAACGGACGCAGACGCGGTTCCTCCAACAGATCGAGTAGACGCAATTTTATTTGCCTTGCGACTTGGTCACCTCAACGAAGAGGAATAGAACCACGTTCGTGAACTTATCAAGGAATATCTGGATCGATTTAAACTTCTAGGCGATAAGCTGCAATGCACGGACCGGGTCTATCATAAATTTCCAACTGTTCATGACCTGCCCATCAATACGAGACAGTACAGATTCCCGGTAGTTCGGAGGGATGAGATTGAACAACAAGTATTAACGAAATTGCGCGATGGGATAATTACTCCCTCACAATCGCCGCATAATTCGCCTGTGCGGATAGTGCCCAAGAAACCTGATTCCCAGGGCCGTCCTCGCATGCGAATGGTGATAGACTTCCGTAAACTCAACGAAAGAACGGTATCTGACGCTTACCCCCTGTCCAATATACTGGATATACTGGACCAGTTGAGGCAGGCACAGTATTTTTCAACGTTTGATTTGGCCAGCGGATTTCAACAAATTCCTATGGACCAAGGGGATCGAGCGAAAAGTGATTTTTCCACCATGAACGGGCATTACGAGTATTGAAGAGGGATTGAAGAACGCACCTGCCACGTTCCAACAACTAATGGATAACGTACTGAGAGTTCTTTAAGGCGCGGAATTATTTGTGTACCTAGATGACATTTTAGTCTTTGCAAGATCCCTGACGGAGCACAAAATCAAGGTTCGACGCCTCATGAGACGCCTGGAAGAAGCTAATCTCACCTTGCAACCAGATAAATTAGAATTTCTCCGTCGAGAGGTCGCTTACTTAGGGCATATAGTAGGTCGTGACGGGTTGAGAATAGACCCAAAGAAATTAAGAGCAGTAGACAAATTTCCTACTCCGAAAACACAGAAGAACGTACGTCAATTCCTGGATTTAGCCGGTTATTACCGTCGGTTAATTCCAAATTTCTCAGCTCGCGCAAAGCCATTGTATGATTTGTTAAAAAAAGGGGTTAGCATTTTCTTGGGGACCTACACAGAGGAGAGCAGCTTCAGAGATCTGCGTAAAGCTTTATGCAAGGAACCGGTATTGCAGTACCCTGACTTGAATTAACAATTTGTTTTGACCACAGACGCCTCAGACATCGTCATAGGGTCAGTACTGTCGCAAGAACATGAAGGGTACGATCTACCGATACCTATCATTCCAGGATACTAACAAAGGCCGAAAGAAACTATTCGGCAACCGACAAAGAATGCCTAGCGATCATAGACTCCATAGAACATTTTAATACCTATTTGTATGGTAGAAGGTTTAAGCTAGTAAGCGACCATGAACTATTGAAATGGATAGGGATTATGGACGATCCTGGGAAACGGCTCACGCGGTGGAAATGGAAGATGAGAAGGTACGACTATAAATTTGACTATAAGGACGGAAAATTAAACGTCAACGCTGACGCGTTTTCCCGAAACCCAGTAATTTCAGGGGAATCGAGTTCGGACTGCTCTGATAGCGACACCGCCAAAAGAGTACTTCCGATAAACTCGAGTAATGTGACGACTTCAACACGTGGGGGAGCAAGTGTAACGAAAACGAGAGGGCGGGGGAGACCACCAGGCCCCTCTAAACGTGCAGGAGTCACCACATTTTCGGCGACCCAAAATCCGAGTGGCATCGCTACAAGGACGCGTTCTCGCATGCAATCTATTCCTGCGGTACCCACAATATTGGAAACTGATGAGTCAAATACTGAGGCATCCGATCCGCCGATACAAAGATTGCATCGCAGCACATTGCCTGCGCCTCTCCTACCGTCGAGGCGCCCGCTAACTCCAGCGGAATGGCCTACTAAGACCACTGACTCTGAGCCATCAGCAAGGCCGAGCGCTAAACTGACCGCCAAGACACCTGACACCGTTATTGTTAATCTGAGTTCTGTTGACGATGACTCGGACGATAGCGTGTTTGAAGGGCAGGTTCAGGCAGCAGAACCCTTTGCTGGGACAAAGAGGCATATTGAGGGGCACTTCCAAGCAACAGCCTCGGAGTTGGCGGCTACTAACGCATCTTCCATTAAGGACACTGGAGAATTAACCACACAACTTCCAGAATCATTCAGTAAGTTTGACGAATCCCTACGTACTCTGGAAAAAAAGTTTCAAGATAAGAAAGCGACTCTGGCGCAAGACGACGAAAACGTTGAAGTCGTACTTGATACAGTTTCCGACGGAGACTCAATACCGGAGGAAGTGCGAGAGAAGTTCGAGGAAATGGACCCTTACGATGATGAGCTGGAGGATATTGTACTCGAAAGGCGCATCCAGAAACTCACCAACACCGTCCCGCAGTTAACGGAAAACGAACTTCTGCGTCGAGTAAGCCTATCCAGGGATAAACTCGTTCTCCCTGCCGTGGACGAATCTACGCACGATATGGACCGGAGCGGCCAGGCGATACTAGAGAAGCAGGAGGGCGGTGAGACCGATACACCATTGCGCTCAAATACAGCCGTGGGCAATAAGGAAGTAGGGCGCCCGCAAGAAGTAAGGTTCTCGTTACCAGCAACAGATATGGTTCTCACTGCCCAATCAACTCCGTTTCCTTTTATCCCCGTACCGAGGCAGATATTCACCCCACTATCGGAAGAGGAAGGGTCGACCCTATGTAACGAACCACCGAAATCGATCGTTTTCAGTGACAATGATCTGTGCGCGGTAGTATCAACCTCGGGGAGTGGGAATGAAAAAAAGAACGGGGAAAAAGGGAAAGAGAGGACGATCTATAACCCCGTCGTCGGAACCCTGGAATGTTTAACGTACAAACTCGATAATTACGTCCATTTCATATCCGCGGACGGGAAACTCAGCACATCGATAGGGAAAATACTCTCCGATTTAGGAATAATAGATGCGGACACAATTAAGCAAGCAAAATTACAGGTCGGACAAACTGCTGTCACTCCTTATGGGAAAAATAAGATCTACAGCATAGTCATAAAAGCCCGGTACTTTGAAAAAACCGAAGTAGAAAACATTTTAAAGGGACTGGATAAGTTGAAGAAGGTTCTGGAACGTAACAACGTCGAATCTATTCGAATATCACGTGCCGGGAACCATGCAGACTGCCTACCCGCGAGCGAGCTTGTTGATAAGATCCACGATCTATTTGCGAATTCGGAAGTCGCAGTGACTATTTGTTATAGCAAGATCCAAGTACCAAGGCCGGGGGATAGGAATGCCATCTTGAGCGAATTCCACGAAAGCTTGAAGGGCGGATATAGGGGAGTAACGAAGACCTACCGTAAAATTCGCGAAACATTTTATTGGCCGTCACTCCGTAATGATGTGAAAACTTTCATCAGGCGTTGTAAGAACTGCCAGGAGCAAAAACTCGTACGAGTCAACACCCGGGAACCAATGCTGATCACGGATACACCTGCGGACGTCTTCGATAAAGTTGCATTGGACACTGTAGGGCCATTACCCACTACTCCGCACGGAAATAAACATATCCTAACCATGCAGGATCAACTATCAAAGTATTGTCTAAAAGAACCGATCCCAGATCTAAAGGCTACCACCATAGCTGAAGCGATAGCGTGACGGCTTATAAGTCAATTTGGAGCTCCGCGGGCAATATTGACCGACCAGGGAGCTGCATTCACGAGCAGCCTCTTACACGAAATTGCAAAAATATTCAAAATTGAACAGCTTACAACATCCGGATATGGACCCCAGACGAATGGTCATATATTTCGTAAACATGTTGATGCCGTAAAATTGTCATATGAGTGAATGTAATAGGGTGATTAGAAGAATGAATGCGGGAAATTGATAAGCGACTTTGAGAATAGCGAATTCCAAGCTTACTCGCACAACACACGCGGATTGAATAATAGGAAGATCCAGTAACACCAGAAATGTCCGAAACCATGGGGACTAAGTCTATAGGAAGTTCCCACGCCTTACCAACACGAGTATCCGTAATGTGGAGGTGCTGGACGAAATACGAGGTCTAGGACGTGATGATAACGAGCAAAAGTCGCTCGTCCAGAATGTGGGAAAGCAGAATCGGCAAAAGGAACTAACTAAGGAGACACTCTTTGTGCTCTTGTGAGTTCAGTCATCAGTAGTCATACAACCTGCACGGAACTCGCTTGTCGAATCGGTCTCTTCCTACTTGAACATTTCGATGGTCCGCTACATACAATTGAACATTAAGGACATTGAAGAGATAGAGTCAGTGCAAAGCGGTGTAGTGCATCACGAATTGGAATCGCCCCAATTATTACACGGTTCCACGATATTCGAAGTGAACTTAGGCTACGATCTGAACTTCGTCAAAAGTGGTGCTGTTGCTCCGGGAGCAGTCCTTTCCGACGTAGGCGCGGTACAAATAGATACCGAGGCTGGGTCTGTACGGTCTCTGGCGAGAATACTAGTATACTCCCCTGACGAGCAGCATACTCTATATTTGTTTCACATAATAGCAGATTTTTCCGGGAACATCGCGGGCGTAATTGGACTACTATAGGCATATACCCCCGTCTAGCCGGACTGCACTCACACGTTCACACTCGATGCCTTTCCTTAATAATCCGAGAAAAGATCCCGAACACCCACCACGGTAGAGGCTGTCTACATACAGTATCACGAATCCTTCATGCCGATACTCTGTGAGCGTTCATCCGCTCGAGTATCGTCGATCCTCCACACCTATAGTCTGTGAGCGTTCACCCGCTCGAGTATCACCGATCCTCCACATCGATACTCTGTGAGCGTTCACCCGCTCGAGTATCATCGATCCTCCACACCGATACTCTATGAGCGTTCACCTGCTCCAGTATCGTCGATCTTCCACATCTATACTCTGTGAGCGTTCACCCGCTCGAATATCACCGATCCTCCACAGCTATACTCTGTGAGCGTTTACCCCCTCGAGTATGGTGTATTTCAAGATCTGAGTACCCCAGAGTACCCTTGCCTGAACCCTGAAACACCAAAGAGTGCACCGTTCAAGCTCAGGCATCTGCTGCTTGACTCGGGAAGTGTACGAAGTGAAAATCTGATGGTTCGTCGTTCGGGAGTGAAAACTCGGGAAAAATAAACGGAAGCTATAGTCGGTGGTAGAGTAAAGCGGCGTGATAATCGGACCGGAAGACAAGTGTACCCTAAGGACTCCATAACCCAAATGGAGGACATCATACGACCAGACGGGATCAGTAGCTCACCCGAGAGCTTCGGCATAGCGGCACGATATAAGGGAAAGCCCGTACCAGTAGTAAAACCCGTAGTGGCAGAGATACTGTACGTGCATTCGGGATCACTCTCGCCGACAAAACCGATGATCAACCCTGACATTCCAATTGTCACGCTGGAGTGAAATTAGAATGCTAGGAAATCAAGGCATAAACATGATTAGACCATGGGTAATAATCGTTTTAAGTCTTGTGACTCCGGGGGAGGGAAGGTTGAACGGCCAAAACTCGCATCAGAACATCGTGGTAAAGGATCTTCCTGGATTATACTACGAGAAAGTGACCCTACGACTACAACATGTAGATTGGAGAGTGAGTGTATTCATAGAGGTGGGAAAATTCAAAACCGATTTTCCTGAAATAGGTACGCAGCTGAACATCGCACTTGACACCTGTCAGGAAGTAAAATCATTAGAGACGTGCCATGGACTCCTGGAAGATGACCTAATCCGTGAACGATTAAAACTTGCTGAAACAACCGTGAGTGAGTTAGGGCATGCGGCGGTCGCACATGAACTTCCATCTACTACAGACCGTGAGCCTTTGCGTTCCATGAAAAGACGGTCAGTGCCGCTTGGTATAATTGGATCCCTTAGCAAATCGTTATTCGGGACCATGAATCAAGAGGATGCGGAGTATATTTACTCACAGATAGATCGCTTATTCACCGACCAGACGCACTTAACGCAATTGATAGGAAACCAAATGCATATCACGGCGTCATGGCTACAACTCCACGACGATCATGTAAGCGAGTCCCGAAGAGTCAATGATCTGTATGACGGAGTAAAAGGGCTCTGGAAACAGCTACAGACCTTGGACAAGGAAAGTGCAAAGGTAAAGTTTAACGCGGAATTATCAAAATTCGCATTTGAGGCTCAATTAAAATTAGAGCAATATGTAAGTGCCGGCGAAGAATATCTTCGAGTGATCTCTGCAGCGCGAGATGGACGATATGACCCGACGATCCTGCATACGGATCAGTTAACGGCGATTTCCCGGAAAATACAGCTTCAAGCCCCGGAATTCGAGTTCCCGTTGCCCGTGGGGTCCTTAAGGGGAGAAATCCTGGCACGATTAATACACACTGACGTAGTGTTCCATCAGGGCCGCCTCATCATTGTACTGCATATTCCATTACTCGACAGAACGCGTTATTAACTATACCGCATGCACCCATGGCCGATGCTACAGGCAGGAAATCAGGCAGGATCGGCTTATATAACTCCGGCCGCACCGTTCATTGCTGTTTCAGAAGACCGAAGGACATACTTCCTGGCCGATACGCTATACATTGCGGCATGTGTGAAAGTAATTTCTAAGTATATTTGTACAATAGAAGCACCTATATACGAAGTATCCGTGGATGGACGATGCGAAATAGAAATGCTGATTCGACCATCGATGTCAGCTTATCAGCAATACAATGTTCGTGTGACTCCGTGGCATGGTCCGTTCTGGAAACACCTGCCAGCTCAAGGAGGTTGGTTGTACTCACTTGCCCAACCGGAAACAGTACACATAATCTGCCCCGGGGTCGTCGACACTACAGAGGAGTTGAATGGGGCAGGAGTGTTTCATTTGAGCGCAAATTGCGTC
Source organism: Trachelus tabidus (assembly GCA_030142655.1). Lineage (NCBI taxonomy): Eukaryota > Metazoa > Arthropoda > Insecta > Hymenoptera > Cephidae > Trachelus > Trachelus tabidus. The sequence goes on from JARQTI010000030.1 coordinate 9,403, forward strand.
GGACGGACGCGCAGCGCAATGTTGACAGGAATTAGGGCTTACGAGAGCCAGCAGCAATACTTTTACGCCCCCGAAATCACCCTAAATGTCACACTTATAGCACCTTTACTAAGGGATCTCCCAGGTAGAAAGATACTACTGACAGTACCGGACGAACTCAATGGGAAACCACGAACGTGGAAATCACTATTTGAAATCGAACGAAAGATCGAGGAAATCGGAAAGCACAAAGGGAACGAGCAGCAGCAGGAGCATCACTGGGCCATCGTTGTATTTTCCATTCAGGGCTTCTTCGTCCTGGTCCTTCGCATCTATTTCTGTTACAGAAATATCAGGAACCGAATATGTGATGATTGGCGGGGACCCCGGAGGAACAACACGGAGGTGGAAAGCGTAATGCCTCTACCACGAACACGCACTGCACGTTGTTACAAAATTCACAACACCAATCCGGAAACAGCAACCGCAGACAATGAAGAGCCAGAGATTAGGCCCGCGCCGAAATCTACAGGTGCCGGGATTCTTCCCCGCCAAGAGGCTCAAGTCGATTGATTCCAAGACATAATTACCCTATTAACGTAACACCTCTACAAGGGACGGTAATGAATGCCAAAGACGAATGAATCTAGAAGGCAATATGTGAACTATTTTATTAAAAATCTTCTACAGACAGAAGAGACGCTCTAGCCCGAGGGGGTCCGCTTCCAAACTGTCCATCCATACAATTTCAGCCCGGGATCGGAGCATCTGTCGATGCTCCCGAATTGCCGTCCTCTCATTGATGGTACGGCGGGGACGACGCTTCCACCGATTACGAATGAATATTTTCCCAGTATGCTAAAAACAAAATACAACAATAAATCAACCAATCTGGGATAAATTGGACCGGGTAAAAGAACGGTCCTGAGGGAAACTTACCAACCACACCTTGAGCTCCAGCGGAGGGGGCCCTTCGCAAATGAAGGCCGCGTGGACCCCGTCTTCGTCAGGTATTATCAGTACCTTGTCCATGACTGGCAGATCAAGTAGGACTGAAGATCCAGAAGCACGAAGCAGTCAAGGCAACAATGTGGCGGCAAGAGGGGGCACGTACTTCTAAGGATGCACCCACGGGAATTTGCAAGGTGGCAGTTCGTAGCAACCTCCTATCATTCAGATAGTCAGACTAGAATTATAGGTTAATAACTGTTAACATATTCATAAGCTGAGCATTAGAGTAGAATCTGTACTTACCGCGGTAAAATATTCTTGGCATAATCTTAATACTACACGGTTCGCGGGTATCGAGCCTTAAATTGTTCACTGTTCTCGATCGAATCGACGAGGGCGTCGATACTTAAGGGGGGATGCTATCACGTGCCGTGCCTTTTTCAGTGTGTGGTTCTCGTACACACATACTTGTGAATAATAGAAACATCAACGAGAACCAAGAATGTAACCGAGGCATCACGTGATTTCTGATATGCTAATCGCGGCATTTCGTGAAGAAGCCAGCTTCCGGTCTTATCGCACCACGAACGTGCCTAAAACGTGTGAACTGAAAATTCCAGGATTCACGCGAGCGGGTAA
>JARQTI010000030.1:11071-24232 GCA_030142655.1 Trachelus tabidus
TTTACATCAGAATTGATAAAGCGACTATCGGAAATTCGAAAAATCGCAGGAGAAAACATCAACAAGGCGAAGGAAAATTCTAAACGATATTATGATGACAAGGCCCGTCTATTCGCAGGCCGAATAGGTGACGAGGTGTGGTGAAAAAGGAGGTGCGTAAAGGTAAGTTTGATGGTCAATATCATGGACCCTATACTATAATAGACATAACCGATAGAAAATGCCGAATGGTCATATATTTCGTAAACATGTCGATGTCGTAAAATTGTCATCTGAGTGAATGTAATAGAGTGATCGAAAGAATGAGTGCTGGATACTGATAGGAGACTTTGGGATTAGCGAATTCCAAGTATTCTTGTGCATTACATGTGGGAAGAATGAACAAGATCATGTGACACCGGAAAAATACGAAACCGTGAGGATCGCGGCTAGAGGAATTGCGAACGTCTTGCCAAGACGAGCATCCGTAACCTGGAGATGCTGGACGAAATACGAGGTCCAGGACGTGATGATAACGAGCATAGTCACTCATAGCTCGTCCGGAATGTGGAATAAGGAATCGCCAAAAAGTCTAACCAAGGAGCTAGTCTCTGTGCTCTTGGGAGTTCAGTCATCAGTAGTCTTATAGCCTGCTCGGAACTCGCTAGTCGAACCGGTCTCTTCCTATTTGAACACTTCGATGGTCCGCTACATACATCTTAACATTGAGGACATTGAAGAAATAGAGTCAGTGCAAAGCGGTGTAGTGCATCACGAATTGAAATCGCCTCAATTATTACACGGATCCGCGATATTCGAAGTGAACTTAGGCTACGATCTGAACTTCGTCAAAAGCAGTGCTGTTGCTCCGGGAGCAGTCCTTTCCGACGTAGGTGCGGTACGAATAGATACGGAGGCCGGGTCTGTACGATCTCTGGCGAGAATACTGGTATACTCCCCCGACGAGCAGCATACTCAATATTTGTTTCAAATAATAGCAGATTTTCCTGGGAATATCGCGGGTGTAATTGGACTACTATAGGCGTATACACCCGCCTAGCCGGACTGCACTCGCACGTTCACACTCGATACCTTTCCTTAACAATCCCAGTAAGGATCTCGAACACCCGCACTTGTAGAGCCTGTCCACATACAGTATCACAAACCCTTCGCAGCGATACTGTCTGAGCGATCACCCGCTCGAGTATCACAAATCCTTCACGACGATACTCTCTGAGCGATCACCCGCTCGAGTATTACAAACCCTTCACAACGATATTCTCTGAGCGATCACCCGCTCGGGTATCACAAACCCTGCACACCAATACTCTCTGAGCGATCACCCGCTTGAGTATTGTCTACTCCGAGATTTAAATATCACAGGGTATCCTTGCTTGTACAACCGGGTCCGCGTCAGTCTATTAAATTCCAGCTCAGACATCTGCTACTCGGCTCGGGAAGTATAGGCAGTGAATCCCTGATAGTTCGTCGTGCGGGCGTGAAAACCCGGGAAAACCTAGCGAAAGCGATAGTCAGTGGCAGAGTGAAGCGGCGTGATAATTACACCGGAAGACCAGGGCAATCTAGTGACATGATAAGGCCGAACGGGATCGGTAGCTCATCTACAAGCTTCGAGATAACGGAACGCTATAAGGGAAAACCCGTAGCACTGGTGAAGCCAATAGTGGCAGACAGACCGTACGTCCATTCAGGGTCACCTCCATCAACAGAACCAACCATCGACCCAGACGTTCCAATCATGACGCTAGAGTGAAATTAGGAATGCTAGTAAATCCAACCATGAACATGATTAGGATTTGGGTATCAGTGATTCTAAGCCTTGCGACTCCGCTGGGAGGAAGCCTGAACGATCAAAACTCGCACCAGAATGTTGCGATAAAAGATCTTCCTGAACTATACTACGAGAGAGTGACTTCCCTACGCCTACAGTGTGTGGACTGGCGAGTGAGCGTATTCATAGAGGTGAACAAATTCAAAACCGATTTTCCTGAAATAGATACGCAGTTGAACAACGCACTAGACGCTTGTCAGGAAGTGAACTCATTAGAGATGTGCCATGGACTCCTGCAACATGATCTTATCCGTGAACGATTAAAGCTCGCCAAAACAACTGTGAGTGAGTTAGGGCATGCGGTGGTTGCACATGAACTTCCATCCATGACAGACCGTGAGCCCTTGCGTTCCATGAAAAGACGATCAGTGCCTCTTGGTATCATCGGATCCCTTAGCAAAACATTGTTCGGAACCATGAATCAAGAGGACGCGGAGTATATTTACGCACAGATAGATCACTTATTCATTGACCAGACAAATCTAACGCAATTAATAGGTAAGCAAATGTATATCACGGCGTCACGGCTACAACAACTCCACGAGGATCATGTAAGTGAGTTCCGAAGAGTCAATGAATTGTATGACGGAGTAAAAGGGCTCTGGAAACAGTTACAGACCCTGGACAAGGAAAGTGCAAAGGTAAAGTTTAACGCGGAATTATCAAGATTCGCGTTTCAGGCTCAATTAAAATTAGAACAATACGTAAGGGCAGGCGAAGAATATCTTCGAGTGATCGCTGCAGCGCGAGATGGACGATATGATCCGACGATCCTGCATACGGATCAGTTAACGGCGATTTCCCGGGAAATACAAATTCAAGTACCGGAATTTGAGTTCCCGTTGCCCGTGGAGTCGTTAAGGGGAGAAATCCTGGCACGGTTAATACACATGGGCCTAGTGTTCCATCAGGGCCGTCTCATCATTGTGCTACATATTCCATTACTCGACAGAATGCGTTATCAACTCTACCGCATGCACCCATGGCCGGCGCCACAGACAGGGAATCAGACAAGATCGGCTTACACAATTCTGGCCGATTCACTATATATTGCGGCATGTGTAAAAGTAATTTCTAAATATATTTGTACAATAGAAGCACCTATGTTCGAAGTATCCGTGGATGGACGATGCGAAATAGAAATGCTGATCCGACCATCGATGTCAGCTTATCAGCAGTGCAATGTCCGTGTCACTTCGTGGCATGGTCCGTTCTGGAAACACCTGCCACCTCAAGGCGGTTGATTATATTCACTTGCTCAACCGGAAACGGTGCACATACTCCGTCCTGGGGTCGTCGACACCACAGAAGAATTGATTGGGGCAGAAGTATTCCATTTGAGCGCAAATTGCGTTGGACGGACGCGCAGCGCGACGTTGATGGGAATTAGGGCTTATGAAAGCCAGCAGCAGTACTTTACGCCCCCGAACTCACCCTTAATATCACGCTTATAGCACCATCGCTAAGGGAGCTTACAGGAGGAGAGATACTGCCGACAACACCGGAGGAACCTAATGGGAAACCGCGATCGTGGAAGTATCATGAAGATGACGAATCATTATTTGACATCGAGCGGAAGATCATGGAGATCGGAACACACAAGAGGAACAAACAGCAGCAACAACACTGGACAATCGTTGGGTTCTCCCTCCAGGTCCTCTTCGTGCTGGCTCTTGGTGTCTATTTTGGTCTAAAGGAAATCCGGAAGCTGAAACGTTTTAATTATCAGACTACCCCGAAGAATGACGCAGAGGCAGGAGAAGCAATTCCTCTACCTCGCGAACGCGCTGACAACCTTTACCGCATTCGCAACAGCAATCCAGGAACCACGACTGCCAATGTAGGCGAACCTAAGGATGAGCCCGCGTCGATAATTACCAGCACTAGAACTCTTCCCCGCCAGGAAGTCCAAGTGGACTGACACATCTAAAAACACTTGCGTGAACCCGGTACGGCGAACTCCATAAAGGAACAAGTATGGCCTAACCACAACCATGGCACATTCCTAGAAAAAGGCGCCAGAGATAAAGAAAGTCTTATTTTGAGTAGAAAATATTACACGTCCATTTAAAGGCAGTCGGTTTTATTATGAGCCTTAACAAAAGCCTTCCGCATCTAGGGTGCTGGCTTAATCACTCCCGCGGAATAACCTCTTCAGTCCGAGAGGATCATCTTCCTCGGGGGCAGCGGACTAGATGACCTCCGACTGCACCCGCAGCATCTGCCGGTGCTCACGCGTAGCAGTCCGTTGGCTGATGGTTGCCCGCCAGGGGCGGCCATCCGGTAGGGATCAGAATCGCTCCCGTGTCCTAAAGGAAAAAAACTGATGAAACGGTCCCTCTGGGGTGCTGCCGATACCGAGCAATAAATGGCAATAGCGTGAACTTACCAATAACACTTGCAACCAAAGAGGAGGTGGCCCCTCATAGACGGCGACGGCGTAAATTCAATGCGTAGAGATCGTCACGTCAGACATCGCTGGACTCGGTTGTAAGACTGAGGGATCCAAGATGCAAACTCGCCCGGACCAGATCCTGGACACCAAGGAAGATAAGGAGATGAGCGAGAGGGGGCACATACTCCTAAGGATGCACCCGTGGGAAATTGCTGAGGTACCGGTCCTTGGCAAGCTCCTATCACCTTGATAGTCTCACTAGAATTATAGGCTAATAACTGTTAGCGTAGTCTTAAGCTTAAGCCATAGTGTAAAATCTGCACTTACCGCGGTAAAATGTTCTTGGCATAATCTTAATACCAGATGGCCCCCGAGTATCGAGTCGTCATAAATTGCTCGCCGTAAGCGATCGAATCGACGAGGGCGTCGATACTTAAGGGGGGGGGGGGATGCTGTCACGTGCCGTGCCTTTGTCAACTTTGGCTCTCATACGCACACTTGTGAACAATAGAAAAATCAACGATAACCAAGAATGCAGTCGCAGCATCATACGATTTTTGAGATGCTAACTGCGGCATTTCGTGAGGAAGCTAGCTTCCGGTCTTATCGCACCACGAATGTGCCTAAAACGTGTGAACTGAAAATTCCGGGATTTACGTAAGCGGGTAAAAACCGCTGAATTAGGATGATTTGCCCCCGCCTGTCCACCTACTTTCAACAGAAAGTAGGTTGGATCAGGGAAGGCAAATCAGTCTCTAGACACACACCAGAGCGCATAGTTCGGGTTGGAGTAGCTCCTCACAAATCGCATCGCGCGGCGGCTACCATTCTCACGGGAGTTCCGCGTACTGTTAACTATCGCCATTTGTAAGTCGATAAGGACGTATCGAGCCTTAAGAGTAGCACGCGTAGCGTATCAGTCGTTGTGAGTTTAAATGTTAGTATTCTGACTCTGTCACGAACAATATTTGTCGTATGGTTTAAGTTACGAGACCAAAGAACCTCAAGCCACTAAAAGACGTGTATGCCCTGCACGTCACAAACACGTTTTTAAAGTAAATTACTGCTTTGGCACACTACAGCTCGTAAAGTGTTGCACACAGAGAAAAGTTTTAACGACCGTTTTTCTTCCTTTTTTAATTCTCTAAATGCCGATATTTTTAGATATTTTTTAGACCTCGTTTAAAAGTACTTTTTAATGATGTGATGCTTCGGCTCACCATAGCTCACGAATTGTTGCTGTCAGAGAAAAGTTTTAAGGACCATTTTTCTTCCTTTTTTAATTCACTAAATGCCGATATTTTTAGATTTTTTTTTAGACCGCCTTGAATGTGTTACGTCCGGCGCAACTACACCCCAAAATTTTAACCAAACGCCCCTGCCCCGTTAAAAGAGTCATACACGATCAGGTCCTACGCACACCTAGCTTCTCCTTAGTATAAGTTAGTAATAAGATGGTAATAACCTTAGTATCGTAAGTCCATGGGAACGATCCATGTGAAGAATATTCCCATGGGAGCTCACCAGTGAGTTTAGGGGAGAGAGTGGCACAGGTTGGCGTGAATTAGAGAACTTTCGGACCATGAACTCAAAAGTACGTGCCGATAACGTAGTAGGACCGTTGAGTGTAGATAGGTATAGAGGTGCGGAGGACGTGGTGGGGGTATGTCAAGCATATACTATAGTAAAATTCTAGTAAAAATGCCGGCGGGTAGACGGCGCCCTGAAAGACCCAAGCTATCTTGTGGCGCTGTCTATGAGTGGGGATTTGTACTAAAAGAGACTCTAGCGCTCACGCGCAAATTGTATGCGGGAAACGAGCACCATTTGTTCCGAGTGACATTAATAACGCGAACAATATTCTAAATAGAATTAATGATGGGGAAATTATAGGATTTATCGCTTATATAAAAGATTTTATAATAGATACGAATTCCAGTGTTATAATTCTTATTGCTTTCTATTAAGAATGTATATTTTAAGATTGTAGGTCACATATGCAAGTGCACACAAATAAATATCAAATCATTTTCTTAAATACCTATGTGGTACTTGTTATAGACCTTACCTTAGTTTTTTAGGGTAGCTTCTCATTTGTTTTTATTAATAATTTAGATAAGATGAACATACGAATGTATTGAAAGGAAAATCGTGTATATGGTTTATCTGTCAATTATGCGGTAAAGCAAACGATTTACCTACGGAAATACAAGTTTCGAAAAAGATATGTCAAGTACGTGATGCTGGTCCATAGGCAAGGCATTGGGTTTCGAGGTCAGAGATCTGTGGTTCGAGACTCTCTGTCTGAAGGTTTTTTTTTTGAGTGAAAACTTCTTTAGGCGCGTTGAGCACTTTTTTTGGTGGCCACTGAACGAGACTGAGCCGTCACGCTCGGCTATGTAACACTTGTTCGGGTAAAGTCGGCTCGAGTCGACTAAGGGAGCGAGACAAGTATAGACACTGCGTCTCTGCTGGTCTCTGCTATACTCACTCAGCGACCGTTTCACGCTCGGCTATGCTATGTATTGTGACGTTAATTTCTTCCACGACAGACGGGACCTCTCCGTCACAAATCACGGTACTCCTAACTTTTCCCGGGGGTCTAGAAAATCGAAATACTAAATGCTTTTGGGCGCCAGACGCAACGTTGCGTCACGTAACACACGAAACTCCCGAGAAAATTAAGAGGACTCCGGCTAGTAGAATAGGAACGTAAAGGTACGGTAGAGGGGCGGGGAACGCACAGGTGTTAAAGAAAGAAGATTGAGAAACCGCGAGATATCCAGTAACAAATAACAATTGGCCCTTTATTCTGGGACTTATAAGAATTAACAAGTCTAATAAAATAACACACGAAAGGGTATCTTCGATACCAATAATATATATGCGCTACGCGATACAGAATTCCTTAAGGGACGCGTGAATACACGAAAGGATACAATATAATTCGCTAGCTACCGTGAATTCGTCCGTTGCCGATACCGAGATACGCGTACGAAGGTCGATAATATCTACACCCCGAGACGTAGTGGTATACACACGATTCGAGAGAATAACGGCACGGATCGGTTCGAGTGGCGGAATTAAGGAGAAATAAGAAACATAAAGAATAGGGACAGTACAGATTCACATAGCATAAATAATATACAATATTATTGTACGAAACCCTAGAGACAAGAAGAAAGATATTTACAGAAACTATAATAAGTTATAGAGAATTTCAACAGAAATGATAATTAGTTCTAGAAAGTTTCAATCTCTTATTCAGTCCCGTAGGCTCTTCAACAATATACGTTACTTATTTCTACGTCCTACGAGTCTATCACGAGAAGCGCGATAAACAGATTCTCTGCTGTTCTCCAGGGTCACCAAGAGTAATCCGATAGCCGGAATATACAATATACAGTATACAATAAATTATAATAAATAAGTAGTTCTAACGGTAGGCACGTAATCTTTTCCTACTGCACGTTACGCGAGCTTCTCCTGGGCCGAAACCGGGAGGAAAGTAATAACGAGACACTAGTTCAATTAGACGGTAGTTATACCGTCGGAAAAGATTTCGTCCTCTCGACGACGAGACGCTTACCGTGAACGATACAATAGAAACTTCTGTGACACCACTGTTCTGTAGCGAAACCACCGGCCAAGACGGTAAACTGTCAGAGAATGAATATCTTCGAGAGTTCTTCGGGACTCGGGGCCAGCGCTAGCTCCCTCATCCCCGCCGGGCCCTCCTGGACCAATCACCATCGTCGAAGGTATTCGCCTATTGTAGGTCCTCGCGCCAATTGCACAATACGCTATTGGACTCAAATTCATACTACGATAATCGTATCGATAATTTCTAATAACTTAACCCTACGAGAAGGACGCGGGACGATATAACGTCTATAACCGGAGCCTCCTTGTAAACGATACAATTCGATACTTTGGAGGACGGTTCCGCTAGTTTATTCTTAATCCTAGTCCTCGCGACGGATCCTGTTCGCGGGACTCGGGACTCTTCGGGATGTCACAACTCGTTGCCGTAGCTAGGGTGTCCGGGTACCTCGTCCGGACTCCTGTCGGGACGGTTAGGTGGTGAAGGGTAGCGACCCCTCGCACCTGGAAAGCTTCCAGAGCCTTCCATCTTCTTCGGTACCGGTGGCGTCCCCTTCGCGGGACGTCCGTACCGGCGGTGATGCGAGACCGGAATGGTCCAGTGCGATGTCTTAAGTTGTGTCGGCTTCCCACTAGATTCGGGAGTCGTCAGCTGCGGGGTGGAGGCGCCTGGTGACGTAGTGCGTGTCCACATTCCCTCGCGGGACTGGCGGCGATTTCCTTCGAGCGAGGCTGTGACTGGTGGTCGGTCTAGGCGTGGCTGCTCTTCACTCCCTCGGCGAAACGTTGATGGTGGTGGTGGCCGGATACGAAACGCATGAAATAGTTGTACGGAACAGAACTAATATTACATAATTCTAATACAATCTTGGACCCTGGAGTTCTTGGCCGGTACCTTTCACGACTCTCCCGAGGGACGGTAATGCGTCCCGTATTTAAAACACGCTAGTTCTTTACTCGGGACCTTGTGACGTGAATTTTAACGTCACAGTATATATACTATATTTTTCAGTTTCATTATAAATGGGATAATTTTTATGATAATTTTATTATAATATTTTAACGCATTATTTTATTTGTTTAAAATTTTATATGAGAAGGTAAGAAATTAGATCGTAGGTAATGAAATAAAATTATGACGCATGTATACTTCATTTCTTAATTATGTGATCATGTTTTGTTCAGGTTAGGTTTTTATCACAATGACATGAGAATTTATCACACATTGTGATGTTGTTGTAATTATATTCGGTCTTTACCTGTGACCTTCGTTATAAGGAAAAAAGTACTAGGATCTGATTTTTAAAAATTCGATTTTGAAAGGAGGAAACGAAAGCATGGATATGCCCCAGAAACAGAGTTCTCGCATTTCAAAAACCTTTCTGGATTAATTAAAAATTATCTCCTATGTTGCTATATATGCGAAGGAAACAGTACTGGGCTAATGATTTATTGGAGAGGTCAATAGTGGCCGAAAAAATGCGTTTCTATTTTTCTTATGATTAAGCCGTGGGAAGTCATCTTAAATTGATATGAGTATGTGTTACATGTTATATTGTACCATATCTTTATTTTTATAAAAAAATGGAATTTAAAACAGATACATTTATGAATCGTATTTTATTTTGCTTTTTACATTATTATCGAATGTATAAATTATTAGTCCATGCTGTATATCACATAAATCAATACACATATTATTCTTTCGCAGTTTATACTGTCATTCTTTGCCGTTCTAGCATTTCGACAACTCCCGTTATAACTTTCGGTATCTTTGTGACGCATGGTCGGCCTCCAATATCTTCACCGAGTAGCATAGTCACCGCATTCTCGCCTCCATCTTTATACGATTTCTGAAGTATGTCCAGTGAAATGTTAGTTTTCGCCATTTTCGCTATCATTCCAACGGACACCCCTGGCCTCAAGCACTTTAAGCCAGCTTTGACCGTCTTTTCGACATTAAGTTTTCCCTGATCTCTCAGTATATCTTCCGTAGTCTTCGTCGCTGCTTTGATGGTTTCGTCCTCAATTCCAGTGGCATCTATCAATTGCCTCAAGACACGAATATCATTTTCAGCGTTGTGTGCTCCTTCGATTCTTCTAGGGCCTAAAAAATCTAGTGCCAGTGCTGTCTGACTGAATTTTTTTTTCGCTTCTTTGCGCCCTACGAGATGATCTCGGAAAATTTGCAGCGTATCCGCGAATCCTTTGGTAACAGACATGAAGTCTGTTAGTAATCCGAACTGTCGCATAGTGCGTAACATTATAGGTGCATCGAATCTGCAAATTATAGGTTGACGGGAAACAACACAAAGAAATTTTATAATTATAAACTTCGACTAAATAGTCTGTCAATCGGGTATATTGGGTATTACCAGAATCCATTATGAGCTACCAAAATGATAATGACTCCAACATTCCTCAGGAAGTTTATGAAACTGAGCAAGCCTATGCGCGGTGGAACAGTATCCAGCTGCTCGTCGTTCAAGTACATTTCACCGGCGCGTACTTGGAGGCCGGTCGTTGCAGCCGCTCCAGGGGTCATATTCTTCGGTACCATATATATGTTAAACATTTCGTTTTCTGTAGCCACCGAGATTTGTATAAAAATGGATAAATGTTTACCATGTTAAGAAATATATAATTTATGCAAATAATTAGTAGCAGACTAACTTGGTATATTTCAGCCGATTAAGAGAGACCGCTTGTTTCCAGGTCAAATAGAACGATTTTGCTATCAGCCCAGTCATCTTTATTGTGGAAGAATTTACAATTCGATTTTGTAAATGTATGAATGGGTGATAATAGAAGAATGATATTTCAGAACGTACGTGGAACGTCTTGATCTAGCTTATCCCATAAAAGCTCCGACACTCCATCCAACCCGCAGTTCGACTGATATGTGATTCCCTGGCGTCTCTGGCGAGTAGCGTTTTTGGCGAATCTTTTCTTGGCAACAAAAAGTCTTCCTCGTTTATAGTCTATCGTCTTCGACTTTTCGGATTTTTTAGATCGCGCTTTGTCTTTCTTTTCTCGAAACTTCATTGTTTCCTTCCCGGGAGATAGTGCTAGACTTTCGCATACTGGAACAGTGTACTATGAACCAAGACTTTTTTGGCAGACTGCTAAGCCATCGATTCGGAAGCGCCATAAAATTGAGTCTTTGGATATTTGCTGCACACGATACGATTAAAGTTTTCATTCGCTTGAGATGACTCGCAAGGTGCAAGCTTGTTAGCGTTGTTGGCGTATTTCCCGAATATGCTAGTAAGCTTTACTCGCAGCTCTGGATCCGCCAACGGTTTTCCATCTGGCAGACCCTTGTGGACGTAATTCTTATCCGTATGGGAGCGACACCAAGTTCCGCATCTAACGTGGTTTCCATACGCATGATCCACCAAATTTTGTAGCGCTGACTTAGTCGCTGATTCGTCATCTTTGTTCTGTTGAACTGCACGGGAAAAAGCTCGTCCGAAATAGTCTATGAGAATTTTCGGCAGATTAATAGCGTACAGAGCACGGGTGAGGCCTTTTTTTATCATGGTCTCTGTGAAATGCTTCACGGCGTACTGCGGCAATCGATGAAACATCATTATCTGCAATCAATACCTCAATAGTCACATTTCCTGTCGTCAGAAGTTCATTTTTGGTGATTAATTCGATGGCCATGTCGGGCTCCATAGCTTTCGCGCTGCGGTCGAAATTTAATCGACAATCATGATCGGATTTCTCGTGACCTTGCGCGCACATTGCACACTTTTTTGTGCGTGTCGCGTAAGACAAAACGAGTCCACTGTAATAACCTATTAAGGATGCGTGACCCACAACAAACATGAAGGAAAATTATCTTAAAAATGTAATAAGCATTATAGGCCTATTATCACCAGGTAAACATAATATTCTACCTGCGAGGATGTTATAGAAACGGCATGTCCCATGCTTTTGCCACCCGGCATCGTAACTCGACTTCAGAGGAACCGATCTTTGCTCAAATTGGTCAGAACTATTTACCTCCAATCCACACAAATTTTTCTTGAATTCTCCAACTGAAGAACTCAAATATCGGAGAAAAACGATAAGCTATCACGATCGACTAGCATGCGATGAAACTTTTATTTTATAAATAGCAGTAATAGCTCCATGTTAATTGCCGCAATTATTGCAGCAAAAGTGTTGGTCCTCCATTTCTGCCGTGCGAAATAAATTCGGCTTTAGGTACCCTGTTGATTAATGAAATGTATTTTATTTATCCGTTTATCAATTACATGTATTTAAGATTGTATCAAGCCGTAAAAACAAAAAATAATTGTCAGTTTCAACTCAATAGAAAGCCGACGCAAGAATTCCATTTAGAATTCAGTTCGCAGGAAACTTCATTCAGCCACTCAGAAGAAACAAATATCACCTAAACCACAAAATAGAGATGCACATATCAAGCATATGGGTATAAAATTGGATTAGAATCCAGCAAAAATAAAAATGAGAATGAGAAGTCAATTAGTTTACAGTGAAATAAATATATTTGTACATAAGAGTACAAAAAGGAATGCAAGCAAGTAATCAAACACAATGCAGTTACTTAATACTCGCTGGATGAGTATTGTGACAACTTTCCGCTGTCGTAAAATTACTCATTTCAGCTGCAATTGTCAGATTCCGTTCTAACTGTATACTTGTCTGGCAACTTTCTTTCGCTACTAGTTCAACTGCTAGACCGGCATCTCGTTCATGCCGTTTGAGCAATCACTTATTAACCGGGTGAATGTCGAGGGCGGACAGGATAGTGTTAATTTGGGCTTCACCCATACCAGAGTTAATTATTCCTAGGCAATTACATTATATATATTTAAACAGATGTATCATAATGATGAAGCAGCATAATTGTTATTTATAAGCTTATACAGGGTAAGTCACCTAACATTAGCACCTCAAATACCTTTATTGTTTCTATAGATACGTAAAATATAATAAGGACGAAGTTGAATGATATAATGGAGCTGACAGGATGCCAAAAAAAAAATTTTGTTTGCGTGTCATTTTTTCGAGATATCAAGGTCACCTTGACTTTTTTTTTAAATAGAACCACCCTTTTTTAAATATCTACAGTGATAGTCCCTTTCGTTAGGAATTCAGTGACTATAATTGTTCCAAGGTCAATCAAGGTCAAGGGCAGTAAGTAATTGGACCATAGTTCGTTAACGGAATGATAACGGGATAGAAATACGCTCAATTTTTGCAAGAAGATCTGTCAATTATGTTAGAAGATGATAATAAGTACATCCGAGGTGATATTCGTACATGCTGTGATGATACGCTGACGCATATCTTCAAC
>JARQTI010000030.1:24332-36789 GCA_030142655.1 Trachelus tabidus
ATCGTTTTGTTGTGATCCTCACCTTATCTATTTGACCAAGGAACATAAAAGCAAGTAGGCGTGCTTTAGCACCTTAAGTTGCAAGAACCCAATACCTTTTACGTGATCTTTGATCGCAACACCTATGCTAGCTCCCTGACGCTCCTGTTAGCGGTCGCTGAACACCTCTCTCTCGTGAAATGCATATAGTCTTTACACAACCTGTGCGACGATTTCTTTATCGAAGTAACCCACCAATACTTCCTGGAATCTAGAGCAAATATAAATTCGTTGTTCTACAATCCCCGAGTCGGATCGTAACACTTTTTGGTATGGCATGAAAAAATCTGTTTCTAGATATTTTAATTCCGATTGTATCATGATTCATACAGATTCGGACGGGATCGTGGTGTATGGTGTGGCACGTATAAGATCAGTCACATTTGTATAGTTTATTTTTATGACTTACGAAATTTATTAAATGTTACGTATTAAATACATAAATATAGGTAATTGGAAATTGAATAGTAAATAGGTACTTTTTTTATTGATTAGTTTTCCAACAATAGTATGTCATCAAAGAAAAATCGATGAATGGCAACAAAGTTCAACTGTTTACAATATTTACGTTATATTATACCAATTGTCGCTATTAATAAGCACACATTTGTTAAAAAATTGTTTATTTTAAACGGTAACAGTTGGCAGGCTCTTAACTTTACGGTATTAAATATATGAAAGTATTAATTTGTATTTAAGAAACCCCGATACTGACATGGTGCATGAAATCGCAAATGACTCAAATTTGACATAATAATCTTACTCAAATGCACCAGGCACCATTTCCTATAAACTTAGCAGATGCATAAGCTTAATAGTCTTTATGAAACAAATTCTTTCTTCACTATTTCCCGATTGTTCTTGATGAAGCAGCATGTAAAAAATTAGCTTTAGATGCGAAAGTGTTCCTCTTCCGTTCAAGTAAATTTTTGCATTTAAATTTCAGTGATTGATTAAATATTAACATGTTTGTATATCTTGGATTTATGTCTCATCCAACTAAAGTACGCTTAAACTGAATAATTGTTAAACTAGAAACTTACTTATCTCACACTAAATGCAGTTTCCATTGTAGGTACGTTATAATTATATTTTTTCTAGTTGTTTTGCATCTTTCATAGCCCTCTTTTTGTAGTTTTTTATGATTATGTTCTATATTTATATTATTATTTTACGTCTTTTTCATGAGTCCAAAAATGTGGCATCGTGTGGAATTGCGTGAAATAAGAGTGATTCTTAGTTTATTCAATTAAAAAGGTTATCAATCTTATGAAGCTTCGGCCACTTACATTTTTAAAATGTATTCACTTTGAACTAATACTGTTTTATTATCTTATAACTACTATTTTTAATATCAAAAAAGGTATATCGGCATATGTATTTGTTTATAAATATTACGTTTTTAATAGTCTTCATAATTGTTTAAGACTTCGCAGATAAAAATAAACAAAACTCGATATGAATTCAAAACACATGAAATCTGAAATATCTAATGTAAGTAATGCATACCGATTGCACTATCGATTATTAATATAATCTACTTCCTTGATCGCCTAATTTTCTTTGTAGGTACAGCAATTTCTCATCGGATATTGAATTTTTTTTGGGAGTGAATTTTTACCGCATATGTCAATTTCTACTATTTACAAAGTACTTACATATGTTATACATATATTATAATTGTAAATTCGCAGAAGAGCTGATTTGAAGACATTCCAGAGTGTATCCTCTGCTTCGAGGACTTTTAAATACTTCGAGGACCATAATGCGGCATCCACACCGAATTTCCAAAAAATTTTCCTATGCTAGACACTCGGAGCTATGATAGCCTTGTTAACTGGTAGACTAAGTTAAAATAGCGTAAAATTTCAATGCTCGAGACCCTAAGGTTTAGTTTCTTTTTTAGAGAAAAACATATTAGGTCGAGTTATAAATAATTTCTATTTCAGAGAACAAAATCTATAATAATAATGTATTTATTATCTTCATGACTCATGATACTCGAATCTGTTTTAAAATATCCCTCAATCTTATCCCGGCAGTGGTAGCGCGATTAAAATATAATTGTTGGTTATTTCATTGATGAATGTAATTGATATGTTGAAACAGAAATCATATATAACTTGACCTAATAGTTTATTTCCGTGAACAGAACCATTCTTATGCCGTCCTCAATCTAGCTATTTGAAATATTTATTACAGCCGCAGCGCGATTTTGGGTCGCCTTCGGGGTTATAAGGGAAGAGAATTCTGAGAATTAGCCTTCCACCAGTGCTGCGCGGCGAGCATGCACTTCAGGTGTTTGTCATACATATTTTCCATAATTTCGAGCAATAGAATCTTATTTAATTTAATAAATTTTGATTACAACCTAAAATCGAGTGATGTCGACCAAACTCAAATTTTTAATTTTAATGGGGATAACTTCAAACTGGTCAGAAGGTAAATGGCCCAGAATCCTGAGATGATTGTGCGTATATGTATATACATTTGCAAGTACTTTTACAAATAAATGCCACTCTTATATTGAAACTTTACAGGAGACATGAAGTGACACTTCAGTATGATAAATTGCGCAAAATAAAACTTAATATTTACGAATAGACTTATAAACTACTACTGTCAAATGCATCGTTTATATGGGGGGCCGCATTTGAAACATCTACATATATATTACGATCTAGAAATCACGGATGGTTTTGAGTTTTCTGGCCATTTGTTATTCTATTACATTACTGTATGATCTTTAAAATATAATACAGACTAGAAATACGCATTACTACATTTGCAACGATAAGTTGTACTTGATTAGTGGCTCCCGACACTGTTTAGAATAACGGTGTGTGAAAATTACGAAATACTTGAATCATGACTAAAAATCTTTATTAAACGGATCATGCATATTTTCTCAAAAGTTTATCAATTCGGAAGGATTAGTCGAAATATGTAAGAGCAATTCGGATTGTGTGTCATCTGGTTCGTAGAAAAAGAAACGAAACGAATTACTCCTTCATACATTGATTTTCTTTATGGAAGTTATTAAGCCTATAATTCCTATATTTGAATAATATTTTGAATTAAAGTCACGTAATTCAAAATGCACACACTCCGTAACTCTAATTAGTATCTAGGACACTTAACTGCTTATAGAATATGTATATTGCACCACAGAACAGATTGCACTCTAACTCTTCTTTCTTTGGCATTTCTAAATGAATGTGCATACGCATGTGCGCACAAAATACATGCAGAACCACACATACGCACCTATCCTATCTCATTCTCCTCATCAGTAAGATATAGTCGTTAATTAATATTTTAACAATTAAAAATAATGATTAATCCCCTCTCTGTTCTGCTTTACAGAACTTCAATAGCATTTACTCCGAATGCACTCGGGGTGACGCTCGAGGAGGTTAATCATTCTCTTCGGGTGCTCTTCGTTCATAATCCTTATTGGATAAATGTTTGCGGATATTAAATAATTTTTAAAGACAAATTAAATACTATTCAGAGTGTAAATCAACATCGAACGAGATATTGCACAACAAGCATTCTTCATAAAAGCTGTCAATCGTAGTTAACTCGTCATATTTAGGGAGAAATACTAATACGAAAGAAAACATTTTCTTCAAATAGGATAATATATGTTTAACTACAACCAGTTATTGCACGGAGAAACGATATATGTTATAATATTTTTACATAACTACCTCAAATTTGGCTGTTAATTTTTTATGAAGATTCTCAAAAGGAGGTAATTCATATTAATGATGATATTTGTTAATGTTATATAATTATTGTAACAAATGCAAATATATCGTTCTGCATTAAAATAAGCAGTTTACAGCAGTTCTTTAAAAGAATTCTGGACATAAATTAATTTACAATAACAAAAGAAGAATGAAACATGTAATTCACGATTATAAATAAATAGTCTAACAATAACAAATTCAAATGATTTTTTACAAACATACTGAAAATAAGAAGTTTGAGTTTTTCAGAATAAAAGCAATATTATTTAACATTGCGAAAAAAAATGTATACACGATACACGCATAGACACACGTAGACGCATACAACCACACGCACACGCACACATACGTAGTGGAGCATGTTACAGCATATCTTAAAAATCATTTGTAAAAATGCTTTTTGAATCGCATTTACCTACAATTCGAGTTTCACAACATCTTTCATTATAAAGAAAAAAGTCTGATGCATGGAAGTATTTCAGTCAGTCGGCAAAAATTGTCAGTTACTTTTTGATCTACATACATGGGATTAGATTTGGAATTTTAATTGCTTCTTACTAGCCAACAAAGTATGATATGAAATGCTATTTGATCATCATCAGCAATAAAAATTAACTATAATATGAGACAGGTGACAACTATTTCAAAGCTATAAACAACAATGAATAAGATAATAAGCCGGTACATTTTCACTAAATTACTCTTTAGGCATGATTGTATGACTCATTTAAGGTTTTATATGTGCGTGCGTTTGTGCGTATCGCCGACTATTTCTATTGGAAATTCTGGACGAGTCGCTGAACTGAATCAATACGACAAATTCAATTCCAGATATGTGTAGATGATATACTAACATTTACAAATGTTCAGCATTTTTAGTTTCAAAACGCCGTATGCGCAAATTTCGAATACATGGATGTCGTATATCCAAAATTTTGAGTGAACCGTTGAAGTATTTCGGTTGAAATTTAAGCAAGATTCAAGTTGTAAATGCAGATTTAATAGCGACGTTTGCAAATGCCCAGAATTTCTGATTTGCATGTTAAAATTGTATAAAGTTTTACTGCATGGTTCAAGTGGTTGTGCGTTAAGTCAAACCTTTTTACCCCAAAATTTTATTTGTTCATTGATCAATGCTCTATTTTCCCGGATCGAAATATTTGGACGGTTTTTCTCTTCGAATTTATTTTTAAATTAATTTTCTCGTCATAATATGTATAATATTTTATTAACTGATTTAGTCCTCCTTTATCCTCAATTATAACATTTTAATTACATTAAGTGAGTGTAAAATGAATTCAAATTTAGAACTTAATACAGTAATAATAATGTAACATTTAAAGCATTTCCCATTAAGTCAGCAAAATGAGTTATTCAGTTAACTGATTGTATATATATGTATGACCAAAAACATTCTCCTCGATTGTCAGAAGACATTTATTATTACTAGAAGATATACCATTAACATATAACTCAATTTGTCCTCACCCAAGAACACTGTATACATGGAATAGGTCTTACTTTTTCCTGAATCAAAATCGAAATACTTTTATGATACGTCTCATTTTCTTCTCATTTGAAGAGAAAATGACTTTTCAAGGTTATTTTACTGTATCTTATTGTGGATTTTATTGAGGAGAAATTGAGAAAAGTTTGTAAATTATTTTTGAGGAAAAAACAGCCAAAACATTTCGACCCGGAATGAGTTAGCCTCAATCATTCTCATAGCTTAGATGAAAATATAATAAATACATATATGCTAAAATGGTGTGATTTTACTCCAAATTTGAATCCAATCGAATTTTGAAAAAAATGTGGAACTAATGAAAATTTCTTCAATATTTCGGACAGCCTAAATGAGATCGCCGATCACTCGACGACAAGCAAAATTGCTCACGAGTCCTCTGGTGACTGTTTAAATAGATTTATAACTAAATTATGCTAATTATTTATTTCTATGCTGGAATCAACAAATTATAAGCATAGACAGTACCATTTCAAATCGAGGAAAACTTTCATGGCATGATCAATGGCTGTAAGAAATATTTAGTTATGCATCTAGCAATGTTGCTACCAGTTAGGTAATCTACTAGCATATAGTGAACCATACAGTTGAAGAAAGATGATGCACTACTGTTTGTTGTGAATGTGATTCTAAATAATTGTTACGCTTCCTAAGCGTGTCGAGCTTTACGTAAACTACATACAGATA
Organism: Trachelus tabidus; assembly: GCA_030142655.1. Classification (NCBI taxonomy): domain Eukaryota; kingdom Metazoa; phylum Arthropoda; class Insecta; order Hymenoptera; family Cephidae; genus Trachelus; species Trachelus tabidus. Next base: position 30,339 of record JARQTI010000030.1, read on the forward strand.
TAAACAGATATAAACAGATTGGTTTCGTGAATATGTTCGCATACTAGTATTTTTTACACATTTTTCAGAAAGAACACTTGATATGCTAAGGATTGCATTTTGTGCGAGTTGTGAAAATCAAACCACGTTGAAGTCGCCGACTATATGAATAAGAAAATCAATTTTATTCAAAAAATAATCTAACCGTAATTCTTTTAAAAGATACTGTCTTACATGTAATTCTTTTTTTTCAAAATGAGTAGTTCCGATTAAATTCCAACAGAATCACTAAAGTGAAACATATTTTTCTAAAGCTTGTTTTCAAGAGTACTCTTAAAGTAAATGAGATTGAACATTTTAATTGATCTGAGTTAATCCGATTAACTCCGATTTAATTATACTTTGGGAACTGATAGAATTGTTAATTATATTTTTAAAAAATATTATGGCGGTAACTGCGAGTTTCCGAAAAGTGCTGATGTCCTTTGATTCCTATATTGAGAAGCAACAAAAGCTTGAGGATTTGGAATTTGTCTAAGTCCTAAATTTGGTTTGATTTTTATACCGAAGTTAGAAGTTCTCTGTGGTTGGGGAATTCTCAATGCAACCTTACCGGAAGTCCTAGTACCTAGGAGTGATACTGCTGCGTCCGATAGTGTCCTTAGATTCGAATCTGACGTCTTGGCTTCTTCTGGTTTTGCAGGAGAAAATCTTAACATTTTTTCGTGTATATTTACCCCAGGACCTGGAGATAGATCAAGTGCACTACTGTTAGCACCACTGCTTAAATCGAGAGGCCGTTCGGTTTTTATGTCAAAAGCTTTTAGTGTCAAGGGAGCCAATGGCGGTGGACCTTTTCTCGTACTTTTCTCTTTACTTTTTGACATTATGCTTTTTAGAGCATCTCGCATTTGTTTCTCGGCCAATAAGCTTCGAACTCTATTCGCCTTACTTTCTCTCAATTGTCTCTCGAGTGCCTCCCGTTGGTAGTCTTGACTTTGATTAGTGCCCTTACACTTTACTGAAAATCCAGAATCAGTATAAGTCTTGGATGTTCCTGTCGTTTCTGCAACTGCAACTAATCCCAGTCGTCGAAGAACCTCCTCATCTTTTGTTTCGACGTTTCTGTGACTATTTGAGTCCTCGTTCTTAATACATGGACGTTGAATATCAACAGGCTGTGATTTTTCATCTAATGTTTGCGCAACTCTCACCACTTCGTCGGGTATACTATTAATAATTTGTTCTATGGTTTCTTCCTGTTCCCCACTCTCGACGATATTCTCTTCGATGGAATTTTTGCTCTTCGTCTTTTCTCGACGTACTGCCCGCATCTGCAGAAGCTTCTCTTTCGTAGTTGTCGAATTTCCTGAGGTAATTCGAGGTGGACAGGGTGTTAGGCGAACTTTTAATTTAAGTAAATCCTCTCGTGGCGTCGTTGTTATTTCTGCGATAACACGCTTATTACGCCGTTTTCGTCGTTTGTGATGTTCTAATCGTTCTACTTTCGTTCCTCGAGATTTTGCTTTAATCGATGAAGAATTTGGTCCAGGAGTTCTTAAAACGGGTGTCACTTCGCATCTAGGTTTTTTTGGAAAAGGTTCCTCACGAATGCCCGATGTTAAGCTTTCTGCATTATGAAAGTATTCTTGTTGGGTTCTGGTTTTTGACCCTACTGCCACAATACCGTTAGGGCTACTGCCGATAATTATGGTAGTAGTAGTAGTTTCCGTATCAGTATCGGTAGCGGTAGCAGTGGCGGTGTCAGTATCGGATGTGGACGCGGAAAGACAAGGACATATTGAGGAAGTCGCACTAGCAGTTATGGTGGTCCCAATGACAGTGGCAGCATTTGACATATCGCCACTTGCAGAAGCAACTGGAGCAGCTGTATTAGTTACAGTGTTGATTGCGCTAGTGATGGCAGAAGTGGTAACGGCAGCGATGCAGACCGTTGTAACTGTACTGGATGCTGTGGTCAGGATAGTGGCCTCAGTGACTTCAGAAGACAAGGAGGAAGATGTTGAAGATGCAGTGCAAGAGAAGACTGGCGTGGAGATAGCAGAGGATGAAGATGAGTAGAGGAGCGAAGAGACTGATGTATATGATGGAGAGGAAGGAGTGATAGGAAGGGTTATGCTGACTTTGTTAGGCTTAGGGCTTGGTGGTGGTGTTGGAGGTCGCTGGATTTCAATACTGCAGTCTGTAGTGTTTTCCAAACAATCTGAGATAAGGACCGGGTTTTCCGAATCTTCTTTACAGATCACACGGTAGAATAAACGCATCGGTGTTTCCTGAACAAGAAGTAACATCTTATACAAAATCTGTACATGTGTTGAAATTCTGTTTTATCTTATAGCATATGAACAATTATTATATATACAGAGTGTTTCTTAAGCCCCGGATAGGAGACATACCGTTAGATCCGACGTGAAAAAATAAAAATAGTGGCGTCAACAAAATTCAAAATTTTTAATTAGTGTATTGATCAACGAAAGTCTCATGAAATCAACGTTAAGCAGAAAGAACACGTCTTCGTGAGGCCTTCCATCAATACGATAAACTGTAAAGCCCGTATTCAGAACTCGCTTTTAGTGCTAATAGCGTGCTTTTAAATTTTTTCTTAGTGACTTTTAACTACAAGCGACTCTGTTAGTAACTTTAAGAGCGAGTTGTGAATACGGGCTCTAGTCTTCCGGTTTCCGCAGCACGATCAGACAATTGACCGATCACATTCGCGTTGGGATGTCTTCTATTAGGATACAATTCCTGATAGAGACGAGGTGCAGGAGCAGCACGATTGTGTGCAGCACCCAAGCATAGTAGCATATCGCGATACTCGCGAGCAGTGTATTCCATTCTGGCTCACGATAGACTAATTACACTAGAATACAGCGATGAGTGGAAAAAATAAACAAAAGTATAACGCAAATAAACAAAAGAATAACGCAAAACGTATCTTCTGGCCAATATCTAATTGCAAGACGTCTGTTCAAAGAAAAGGAAAAATAAAACATTTTGCATCATTCTTTTGTTTCTTTGCGTTACTCTTTTGTTTATTTTACGTAACTAGTTTACTTATCCACCCGTCACAGATTTTGTGGGGAAATAAATAATTGGCCGTCCCCAGTGGGAGGAGACTGAGGAGTAGTTACCAGTTCTCACGTGCTTAGGATTGGCTAAATTTAATCCGTAATAATTAATAAACTAATTAAAATCTTTGAATTTTGTTGACGCCACTATTTTTATTTTTTCACGCCGGATCTAACGGTATGTCTTTTATTCTGGGCTTAAGAAACCCTCTGTATAGCAACAATATAATAATTATATGTTACGTATAACTAAATGATTCGAATGTTAATATGATTCCTAATATTTCATATAACCAAACGTAGGATAGGCTGTCTTCATTTTTAACCGTTGAGTGATATTTATTACACCCTTTGAAGAATGATGGGTCGATTTTCGACTCACCTTTTTCCCCATCGTTTTTCGCTTTTGAAAATTATTCTTCGACTATAAAGAATGCAAGTTTTTGGTCTCACAGGATTCCCAACATATCATCGAATCCAGAAAAAATTGCAACCAGTTTTTATTGTTGATTAACATAAAGTTATAAATAAACAAATTGTAGAAATCAGTTTTTTCCCCAAAAAAAATTGTTCTATACGACGCGATTATGAATACTTCCTCAAGATATAGTGCTAGAAAGTCGTAGATTAGGAATCTAAACTAAAAATTCAGGAATTCAAAATTGCGGATCCAATATAGCGGATACAAAATGCAAAAAGTAACTTGATGAAAATGCAACTTACAATAGTACTCGGGAGTTTCTTGGGTCGCTGATGAGTTAATTTTCAATTGATCAAATTTCAATTTTACATCCGTTTTTCCACTCGGCAGCGGACATTTTGCATCCGTCATTTTGAATTTTGAAAATCTGATAACAGATTCTTAATCGGCGACTCCATAATCCCATGTATACCAAAATTCATAAAAATCTAATCATTAGAAAAACGTATGCTTCAAAGGGTTAATAACAAATTTCAATAATTCACCTTTAGAATAAACCAATGACATAATGAGATATGTTCCATTAATCTTTAACCATCTGGTACATGCGAAGGGCGTCCGATTTCACTCTGGCACCCGGATTTAGTTATTCATTTGTAATGATAAAAAAATGTGTAGGAAGAAAGTATGAAGATCATAGTTTCCGACATTTTGATACTACCAACATTTCTTTTAGTGGAAAACTTTTTACTTACCATTAGGAAGATGCCATCGAAACCTTTTCAATCATATACAATAAGATGATCTTGAAACGACCTTAAGCTAAAAAGTCCGTGATTGAATGAGCAATGTGGAATTTCAAGGGGAATGAGTTATAGTGACAAAATAAGTATATTTTTCACGTCATTTATTTTAACGTGTGCTTCAAATATTCTCTACTAAACTCTATGCATATGTATTATTTTGAAGGAAAAGAAATTATTCTCTTCAGTCATTGATAAACTCGGGTGACAGAGTTAATTGGGACACTCTGTATATATTATTTCATATGTCCTACTGTCAGTCAGTATAATATTCAAAATATGATTTAGTAAAATGTAAATTACTCTCTGCATTTGTATCTTTTGCAAGTATACTTTCATAACCATATTTTATATTAAAAACATTCTATATTATTCCAAATCAATTTACACACCAAACTTGTAAAAATAAAAGGTTAAATACATATATTGTACACCGTAGAATTTCTAAGACTTTTACGCATCCTAATACTTCCGTTTTTAGTTTTAAAGTGACTTAGTAAGTGATGTGTGAATACGGTGTATTAAAAAAAAATGAAGCAGGTTATATTAATTGTACAGTGCTAGATAAATGGACTTACCCGTTTCCATTTAAAAATACACGCTAGATCGAGCAGGGTCCAGGATAGTTCCAAGCCTTTCAAGGTTTCAATATGCTGCTGCTTTCCCGTAACCGGCTTTCTGTATAGCATCTCAATCCTTTTTACTCGTAAAAGTTTCTCGTCTTCTTTCCATCCTCTTTTCAACATTAGAAGACGCACGAGATGCCTTACTGTAACACCAGCTGGGCACTTCAAGTATCTAGTCCCATCATCCTCATCCTCATCCTTGTCTTCGTCATAATTTGTATCCTGATGCAGATACATTTATATGTTATTCATTATGATAATAAAAATATAGCAGTAAAATAAAAACTTTATTTAGAATAATAGATGACACATATCAGAGAAAATTTATTCTAAAAAATTGTCCTAAAAGTTAGGGCAATCATAAGACATCATGATACCTCAAAACATTTTGTTTTCCTCCGATTTTTTAATATCATTTAAAATAAAATATTAAATGTATTATGTTAAGTTCCACTAGAACGATTAGTAAATTTCGAAACACTAAAAAAAAGTTGAATTCAATTCCTCTTTTTTTCATGGAAAGAATATAAATGAATAGTCAAAATGTAAAATAATATGCATACATTTCTCCTTACATACAATACGCTTGAAATTTGATATTCAGGGGATTTTGGGGCCATTTTGGATTTCAAATATTCTATATTAGATTTGGATTCAACGATTGAAAATACCCCTAAATATAAAGTTTTAACCATATTCGATTCTAATAAATACTTTTTTTCTGAATTCAAAGAGGTGTATTTCCTGATCTATACCGTGCTTGAAAGAATTAATGAGCTCAATGAAAAAAAACGAAGTCAACCGTTACAAATATTACCGCATGTGCGGAGCTTTTTACTGAAGAGCACGGCATCCAATCTGAATATATCTGAATATTATTGGCTAATTTTCACAAGGAGAACGGCAGACTGCTTGATAGTTTTTTCCATGCATACTGTAAAGTTGCCTTGATTATGTTCAAAAACCCATGTGAAAAATATTTGCAGAGTAATTCACAGTAAACGTACCAGCAGAAGTTGCCCACAAATGGGTGATTTCATCAGTTAAAGCAGTGTGGTATCATAAAAAAATTAAAAATAATGTCATAACATTATCAACAACATAAGCATAACAATCTTTTTTTATTTAGCAAGGAAATGCCTCCACTAACGGAATTGTTCAATCGCGTCCAATTTCCACTGATGCGTTTGCCGTGAATAACCCTATATACGGATTATATGCAAATTATATGCGATCACGTATATACATATGTATAGTTCATATATGATTTAAATATAAAAATGTGAATATAAATAAAATATAAATATTTATCGACAGGAATACGTTTATTGAACCCATAGTTATTTTATTATGCATAAGAACTGAACGTTTTTCCGAGGAATGGATGCTAGTGAATGCATAGATACAATGCCCAAGTGATTCAACAAAAAAACAATATGAAATATTTTTTTATCCGACTATGATAAAATAACCATATTCCATCCCTGCAACGCGGGCGGAAAGTAATCAATTTTTGACCAGCGGGAAAAA
>JARQTI010000032.1:0-18000 GCA_030142655.1 Trachelus tabidus
CGACGAATTTCACTGCGATCCGTTGGTATCGTTAACGGTATAACTTATGGACACTCACCCCAAGGATACGTCTTCACCCTGTCTTATCTTAGAAAACAAGGATTACAGATTGGCTGGATCCTGTGGTACGAGGCTGAATGGGATTGGAGCTTTTGGACTGGTTGTTTTCAACGATTCGGAAGACACTGGATTTTCGAGGATTGAGCCATCGCTTACTTGGCTCTACATAAATCCCAGAGCGACGACAGACCTATCGTGCATTGTGGATGCGTCATTTAACATGGGTTTGAACGTCTGTGCTTTTGCAGTCGATTCAGCGTTCTGGCCAATCGGATGTTCTGACGCTGAAGATAATCGATCTGCTTCTCGTTCGTCATCAGCTGCTGCCTCATGTCCTCCTCTGGATCATCTTCCGGTTTCAACAACATAATTTCCGCTTCCGATTGTCCCACTGCCATTGACGTGCTATCGGCAACTGCTGATGCGTCAAATTCTAACATCGCGTGCGACGTCTGCGTCGAAACCTCGAAACTCTGTTTACGCTGCTGAACGATACTCGTCAAGATCGATTCTTTTATCTCGTTGACTCTCGTTTCCTGCAGTCTCGTTAGCGCTTTCGACAATCTCGATACTTGTTGGCTGTGTTGTATTTTTATCTGAAGGAATGCGCATTTATTTTATTTCATTGTCAAGGCATTGCTGATTTTTATTTGTTACGTCTTTCAGATGGTAACCATATACTGACTGGTATGTTAATTTTTAAATGAGAAATTCATACGAGATATTTTGTTTTCCGTAACAGTGATTAATGGGACTATGCTATGCGTTAAAGGTGTGATAAATTGGCGAATGCAAATGCTGATGCAAAAAAGGAGGGGGCATTTGAATTACTGCTGTGTTATTACGAAAACTCACCTGTTGATACCAGAGATGAGTAGGGACATGCACAACGCTATGGTTTTAGGCGATAACAAAATTATGGTGCTAAATCGTAGCGGCGAGTCCGGGAGTAGGATTTTGTGATCATCGCCTCCGTCGACAATGCGTAGCTTGGCGGGCAGAGGTTCTCCGCTACTCACCGCTGGTTCCCAAAGCACTCTGTGCCCTCTTACTTTCCATTGTGCTTGTCTTATACTTCCTATTCTTTTGGTCGGGTCGAGCATATTAATTCGAGTAGTCATATATGGGCAGTCACCCTATTAGAGAAGCTACACGTATAGACCATGGTGTCGAGGGTTGCCCTTCCGCCTCATCCGCTGAGCTTGCTCAGTGGGCCGGGCCCAAGTTGTGGCCGCAACAGGACCTTATGGGTCTCCCGACGGGGGCCCCCTTAGGGTATCTACGGCCATGATCTTTCGTATAGTGAATCTAACCAGGTGTCTAGCTCTGGCGTATTTAGTATAATTTGTTCGCTTTGCTAAAACCGCTTCCACATGTCGTTGACCCTTGAGCACTCGTGTGGGTAGAGACGTTTGGTGGCAGCAGCCAGGGAAGATGTTTTTGAAGGGAGAAAGAGGAAGATTGTTAAAAAGAAAGAGTGAAGAAGAGAGATGGTAAGGATTAAGGAAACAAGGAGATAAGAATATGTGTAAAACGTGTTCACAAGGACCAAATTATTCAGGAGGAGCGAGAAAAGAGAAAACTGGAAAAAAATTGGAAAAGTAGTAAGGGAGTTAAATGGGCCCCTCCTCGCTCATTTCCGTGGGGTCCTGCCTCTCTACAAGGGAGCTGCGACCTCTCCGAGAGGGTTCTTTTTTATTGAGGAAAACCACCGAGTCCTGCGGCTTTTGCGCACAGGACTAGAGGGGAAAAACCTCAGGAAGGGAAGGAAGTCGGGTCTTGGGACAAGAAAAATGCAAAAAGGGGTAAGGTAAGTTAAACGAGAAAAAGTTAAGGTAAGTTAAACGCGAAAGGTCTACCCCTCCGTCCCTTACCCCCGAGCAAGCTCATTGGTTTAGACGTAAGGGACCGCGTCGGCCGCCGGCGGCGGACCCCGTCAGCCATCGATCCCCGCGCAAAATGTCTCCGGCAGAGGGTGACTTTAGACTAGCAGGTGCTCAATAGCACCCGCACCTACCCCAAGTGAAGCCGACCCCCAAGCACAAGCACAAGTAGGACGTTACTCAGAGTCAACGGACTACCTCACCGACCTCCCCACCAATACATAGGATCATCTCTACCCACACGAGTGCTTAAGGGTCAACGACGTGTTGGAGCGTTTTTAGCAAAACGAACAAATGATACTAAATACGCAGGAGCTAGACACCTGGTTAGATTCACTATACGAAAGACCATGGCCGTAGATATCCTAAGGCGGCTCAAGGCCCCCGTCGAGCAAGCTCAGCGGATGAGGCGGAAGGGCAACCCCCGACACCATGGTCTATACGTGTAGCTTCTCTAACAGGATGACTGCCCATATATGAGTACTCGAATTAATATGCTCGACCCGACCAAAGGAATAGGAAGTGCAAGACAAGCACAATGGAAAGTAAGAGGGCACAGAGTGAAACGAGAAGTTAGAAAGGAAGATAAAAATAAAAAAGTCAACAAGTAGAAAAGGGAGGAGAATAGAAGTATGAAAGGGGAGAAGAAATAAGGAAAGAGATAAATGAAAAAAGTGAAGAATGAAAGTTAAAAGATTTGATTTAACCTCATTTTTATATTTTGAATAAATTTTGAAAGTAAATCAAGATCCAATAATACTTACTAAAAGTTGAGGTGCTACACGAGTGTCAAGTTGACACTGCACTTTCTTAAAAATGTCTTAAAAATGTTTCAATAATAGTCTTTCTCCATAGTTCTTGAGAAGTTCTATTAGTTCCCGGTCACGTTCTAAGTGTTGCTTTGGGAACCAGCGGTGAGTGGCGGAGAACCTCTGCTCGCCAAGCTATGCATTGTCGACGGAGGCGATGATCACAAAATCCTACTCCCGGATCGCCGCTACGATTTAGCGTCATGTTTTTGGTATCGCCTAAAACCGTAGCGTTGTGCATCTCCCTACTTATCTGTATTGATACTTTCCCTAGCGTTTGTAATATGGTTATAACAGCGCCATCTGGTGGAATTTTCCAGTACTAAAAAACTGCTCCCCGGGAAAATGCAATATTAGGAGATAATATCTCGAATTCCCGTTCCACGCCCTCTAGCAGAATTTTCCGTAAACACCGCAAGTACTCGACAGCGCCATCTGCCAAAGTTTTCCGAAACTAAAAACCTGTTGAAATTTTTATATCCTTTTTTCTTTCTCCATGGCTTTTGTATTTAACTTTTTTTGCATATCATATAAAATGACCAAGATAATATTTAAATTGCGAACGGAAATTAAACAAACGATAATAATATGCGCAATAGATGCTCAATCAAAAAATATTCAATGGCTGTCACATCAGATTTTCAAAGTCGTGTACCACTTCACCGCATATCGCTAACTTGCGTCTTAGCTGATACACTCTGTATTCATATATGCATATTCGTGCCATGAATTAATTATTTCGCGCCTTTAATTAATTGTTAAATGATCCGACTAATATAACCGGACGTTGATCGCACCGACGTTATGATAATGAGCTGTCCTAATGTTATATTCTTGTAAGCTGACAAATAATAATTAGATGGGTAATAATTAATAGGGATCTAGACAAAAAATTTTCATTAATTATAATCCTACGTGAATGTTAATATTAGTGACCGCAATATCTCGTCTTTAATGATCAGCAAAGCTTTTAAAATTTTACTTTAGGAAAGAATCAGAGCAAAAATTTACTACGTAGTTAAAGGAGGTTATGTACTTGGGCTTCGTGATGGAAACTAGCATTTCTATGTAATTTCTAACAGAGCGTTTAAAACGCTCGACTCACCGTATTATTTTCATTGTGCGACACCCGCAGCAACTCGCCAAGATTTTCTTTCTCTTCCCGACACTCTTTCAAACTTTTCTCAACAGAGCGTTTACATTCCGCCACAGCGACTGTCTGACACTGTAGTATTCGGTTGCATTCTTCTGAAATATCATGTGAAAGTAGGATATGACGTCAGGCACAGATATCAAGATGTCGCGAAGAATGAATTTTTTTTTAAGTTGTTTGTGAAATTCTCAATGATTGATGATTCGAACTTTATTATTTTTTTGTTTGGTAATTTATTTCATCACGAATCTGCCTTTGGCAGCTACAACGGGCGAAAGAAAAAAGATCAAAAAAGAAATAAAACGTTTCTTGTTCGCTAACCGTAAAGATCTAAAAAGCATGAAATATCTGAAAAAGACTTCCTGGATTACTGGGTAATGAATTTATTCGTATTCTTCACGTTCTCGCGATCTATTTCGGTCGTGTCGCTACGACGTAAAAGCAAAATAGCCTTATTGGAGACGCGATAAGTTATTTGCTTCTTATTGAATTCGCGAAGGAATTTTCAGGATTCTTAAAGGGAATATTATCCGACGTCAAATGGCGGATGCCTGTTTTCACTTCAATATGGCAGTTAAATGGGGAGAAATATTATCTGCGAATATCTTAACTGTACGACAGCATCGTTTCTGCACTGTACTGCCTGTTTCGTCTAACATAACCTCACTCGTGGCTTTAACCACTACGACTGTCATACCTCTACCGTGATAAAATCCAATGCGTTAGATGAAACAGCCTGTCCATTCGAAAGGTGGCTATACTGTACATAGGTAATCAGATAGTACAGCAATGACTGCTATGTACAGTGAATGCAGATACGCCAATGGCTTCGGTAGAATACAACAAGTGAAGATAGAGTTTTATAAGGCTGTTAAAGTTACTTGAAAATTCAGAAATGGCTGACCTACTTGATAAAGTTGCATCTATTCCCAGCAGAGAATGTGGAAAGGCAAGGTAAAAAAAAAACAATTGAATGGAATGTCAATATACATAAAGCGTAGTCAGTACTCGGAGCATATTTCAAATAAAATTATGGAAATCGTTGCGAAGTCGACGATAAAAAGTTGTAGTCAGTTAAATTGAAAAAATTACTTATGAAAAGTAGTTCCACCTTGTATTCATGGAAAAATTCATTTTTGAAAATATTCATAAATTTTATTATTTACCTAAAAGTGATATTCGAGTCTGGGCAATTTTACATGAATGTAACATTTCCATGTTCCTTTCTTTAGCAAGTAATCCCTCGTTCTTTAGATCCTCCAGTTCTTGCAGTACTAGACGAAATAATTATGTCTCACTCGGAGTGAAAAAAATTTACCCTTAAAATATCTTTAAAAAAAAAATAATCTACCGTCCTTCAGACGGCTTGCAGTTTTCACGTTTCTCGATTCCAAAGCACTCGACTCGACTTTTCTTAAGAGCAACTCAGCTTCCAGCCTCTTTACTTGATTTTCCAATTCATTCCTTGTGGCTTCGCTCTTCACGCTCGTCTCTCGCATCAAGTCGAGAATCATCCTGGCGTCCTGATTTATCGCAGCCATCAATCTGCTCATCACGGACCACTGAGTTTTCTCGAACAAATCGAGCTTCGTGAGTTCCCTGAAGGCAAATATAGGTCGAAGAAAAAAAAAGCGTGTGTAAAAGAGCGATATTGAAATAACGTAAAGATAAGATTTAAAAAATGATAAAATTAAAAAAACAGAAACCACCTAAAAGCGTTACCGTTACCGTTCGGCTGCTGCTGTGGAAATTAATTTGTTTTCTCGTAAAACCAAATCCATTCCTCTTATCAGTTCGATAATTGATCTGCCAGCCATAGAACAACTTTCGCAGGATCTTAAGGAACCTGAAGATTGAGTAGACTTCGACATTTTTGTAAAAGCCGTACTGCTCTTCAGGCCTTCTTCGGTCTTTATCTTAAAAAAATGATTAAAAATTTATTTTGCCTTATGGGATTTTAATTAAAAATATAATTACCAAGTTACGTGACAACGATTCTGGAATTGTTTTCAAACGAGTCCAAAGCAGATGTATCGCTGTGGAAAGTGTTAGGTTATGTGGTCTTTTGACGTTTTTCATATCCTTCAAGAAATCTTCCACGAATGGATATTTATCCATGAATTCCAGCACGAGACGTAGCACGAGGTGAATTCTGTTGAACATTCGTATCCCAGTGATTGAAAAATCCTATTGCGAAATTTTTTGCTATTTTTGCTATTCATGAAAAAAATCGTAGAAACCTATCGTAAGCCAATTCCAATAGTAAGATGTACATCTCCCCTGCAGTTCCTTTGTGACGTTTTACAATTTCCATAACGTTTACGTTTCTTGCTGACTTGGATGGAAATCGCCAGGATGCGTGATCCACGCCTCGTCCCAACCAAGAATACATGTCGTTTGCAACAAACGCGAATTCGCGAATGTCAGTGACGATGGACGTTATCAAAGATCTGTTCAATTTTGGCATAGCGAATATTTTTATCGATATCGAAATTCCATTTTTAAACTAGAATGACTCGTCGTACTTCTTTATAATTCAAAGCGCTAGACTTTCGTGCTTTTTTTTCATTCGCTTTTATGGGAATAAAAGAAAAGCGTTACGAATGAGACTTTCGATCGAATCCAAAGAGATTGGATTAAATACGCTCTGCACGTTAACAAAAGAATTATTATAAGCTATGTATATGTATACATGGAAATAAAAGAGAAATGAAATTTCTTTAAATGTTATTTGACTAAAAATGCAAAGAGAAGGACTTTTTATAATGGAGTGACGCAATTCAAGATGAGGATAATTCTTAGATAATAAACGTAAACATCTAACATTCTCAATTTCCTTTCTTTCTTTCTTTCTCTTCATCACTTTCTTTACAAAACAATAGTATACAGATATTTCTATAATAAATTCCATTTGTGATCATTCGCGTTTACGCTATTTACAGAAATATAGATTAGTGAGTTCGTTTCGTGCTGTTTCTCACTTTCATTCATTTTTATAATCACTAATAATTAACGCTATCAATATTGTTGCTATTGTTAACCTGGATCCATAGCAAATTCTCTTCGGCAAGGAATTACCACTGTGAATATTCGAGCCCAATCGGATATTCACCAAGCGATATTCGCTTTGCCGATGCTACTTGATAATTCTTATATACAGCCGTTGGATGCGATAATTGCATTTGCGATTAATTATCGTGATAACGATACTTGCACCTAATATTTACAAACAGTGACAATAGAGAGAACGTAATACTGGCTGTTATCCGTACAGCCTGGAAATTTTATTTAAACAATAACATCATTTAGCCTAAGCATAAATTAAACGCATTGCTCAACGACATGATAAAATCTTTTGCTTTTGCATTGTACGAACGAGTAATTAAACTATGTAATAAATTAATGCTTGCAGAGATCTTTGCGGTCAGTTAAGGAAATGCATACAAGTAATTCAATTGGAATTAATTGACCGATCCGAATTAGTCGGTGCATGTTACAATTGAAAGTGTAAAATTATGAAATCTTGTAATTAATCAAATTTAATTATATATATGTATATAACAGCTGATTGGGTATTGGCAACGTATACAGTGGTAACTATAAGATTCGTTATTGCTTTATAACGTTAAAGTGCAATGACCTTTCGTTTTAATTAAATTTTCCAAAATTCTGGTCGCTCGATTAGATACGTGATGGGTCTATATACTTGTATTTTTACAATCATTTCTTGGCTGCATTTGTTCGAGGAAGCATTTCGTCGGTAAATTGCATTTTGAAATTGTAAATTGACTGATTCAAAGAGAAAAAAGAAAAAAAATGAAGATATCGAGTTCAAATTTAAAATTCATGGCCTTGACCCTTCTCGCTATAATTGGCCCCAGAGTCTGTTTCCGATAACTTTTCACAAATATTTATCAAAGCGCATTTCACTCGCTTAAAAATTAATAATTCGAATGTCCTACTGAATGGAATTCACTTTTTCATCATCGTAATCACATCGATCTAAATCATCTGGAATGATCGTCCCCCGAAGCTGCAATTTTGATGTCCAGCCAATCGTCCACGATTCATCCCTCAATTACATCCCTTAAATAAGAGTAATTAATTATTACCAGCAGCACCGTCATTATTGTGTCTTTCGTGTTAACCTTATTCTCCAAGATTAATTACCCTTCGAGAATTTTTATAATAAACACAGGCAACCCTTAGAGGGATCGTTGAACGACAGCTATTTATGTTATTCGTTGCAAGACATCCGGGCACATTTTTATTATAGAATTTTAATTAAACATTAATTTCACACCCTTACGATCCACTCACCCCAATTATTCACACTTATAATTATAATTATATTATATCCACGGAGCTCAATTCATTCCTTGACACACGGTATAAACACTATATCGGTACAGTCCATTGCATAAATATAATTATACAACCCTCCGAACATCAAAGTTATTAATTTTCTTTATAACAAACACATACTATATACACCTTTCAACATGATGAATTATACGTATCACACACGATATATTCGTCATCGATCCATGCAAGACGTCAGTGAAACCGCAAACCATTGTGTCATTAGTCCAATGACAGAAGCTATTATTATAGGTCACGTCACCGCAACACCGGTCATTAACTTTTCAGCAGGATATCCAGCAGCAGTCCAAAGATCAAAAGTGAAATGACAGCTGATTGCCTGAGCCGCGTGCTTAGAGGGTCGCAGCCAGACTTTGTCGGGGTGTTTCTGGCTTGGTCATTCATTACGTCACTGGATATGGCCGCGCTGTTCGGTTCAGCCGAAGGGCAGCTTATGGGAGTAATCGTATCGTTCGTTGCGGATTCCCTTGAGCAGCGACTCGCATGATGCGCCAAACAGGCCACGTAGGATATGGCGTGGGGTATGTAGCTTTGATCGACACTTCCGGAGAACAGGGTCATCGCCAGAGGTCCAATCGCAAAGACGGGTACATCCTCACCACCATGTGTCGCCCATGCACGGGGAACCCCCGCAGTCTGTAAGAAATTAGGAGTCATCGTAATTCTTATGGTTTGCTCGGTGCGATCAGCGCCAGAGCACAGAGGGATGAGTTCACCGTGGCGAATGTCAGGGTTTGGGAATGAGCAGGAAAGACACGTGCGAAAGCAATGAGACATTGGAAAAGGACGTGGAGGGAAGATTTTTTTGATCTCTGTTATTTTTGGCCAAACTTCGATTTTTGCTCAAACTCACAAATTATCGGATAACGGGAGGAAAGGTAGGATGCGATAGGACGAATTCTTAGGATTACTAGGGGGATACGTTCATTTTCCTTTTGGACTTAATCTATCGAAATTCTTTTGGGAAAAGTTTTTTTTTTCCTTCTATAAGACGAGGGTGAATTTCGTTTGGCGACAAGGGTCGCTTCGACTTTCGCATTAGGATCTGAGATTTTTTTCTTTCGTTTCCACGCGTCTGCATTTCCTTTTTTATCTTGTCTTCTTGGCTTCTCGATGCTCGAGCGGATTCGAGCAGGTATTGTCTGTGTAGCAAGATTGAAAATTGAACTTGCTTTCTTTTAGAATACTTGAGACGTCTCTTGTATTTTTTGAAAATTGTCGCAACCGTGTTATCTATATTTTTCGTACTGTTAGGCACTTGGGTAATTACGCGATAAAAGTTGAAGAAAATTGAATTCTCAAATTTACATAAAATTACCCATAAACCTTCAGTCATTCAATAATTCATACGTCATTTATTCGTTATCCGATAAAACCACGTCACGGTTTACTTTTCACGAGGGAAAAGTACGGAGAGAAAAAAGAGAGAGAAGGCGAATTTATGAGTTAATTAAACCGAACATCCTGTTTCGCAACTCTGACAATCGACCGTATTTTTTCATCGTTACTGAATTGAGTGAAGCGACGCGTACATTTACGTGCATTCGTTCCAGCTCGTTTTTCTCGGCACTTTCTTTCCCCAGGACCAGTCGACACCCTTTTCTCAATCTATGTAAGCGACCCTCGGGGTCCTTTGTTCCAGAACATTGACACCAGTCGCTCGCCAATCCTGCTTCTTAGCTTTGACTTTGGCCAAAGAAGAAGAAATATTGACATTTCCAAAAATTAAAAATCAAGCATTCCAAACGTGTTCGTGAAAAATTAAAATATTTTTTAAATTCCAAACTCATCCTCCCATTCCCCGTTCGCTCGATTACATTATCTGGAAAGACGTGCTGAGAATTCCTCGTGGAGAAATAATTAAAGGATTAAAAAAAATGGCCGAGATCGATGGCTTCCCCTTGCAAGGACTATTCTTACAGCGTCAAGATAACTTGATTGATCCCCCCCCACTTAGAAAGCCATTCTTGTATAAAATTCCAAGGTCCATAACCCTTGGCTCACCATTCCATATCATTCTACAATCTCAAAAATCTTCACGATCAATAGCAGCGATCAATTATCGCACATACGTAATAGGAAGGGTCAATTGGATCAGCGAATTAAATACCAGACCAGCAAGTATCACCTAAGAGGACGCGTAAGGGCACTGAAACAGGAAAAGGAAGTCAGGAAACAAAGAAAAAAAGAAAATTCAAAAATTTCTATGTAAATCTAAAAATAATATTTTTTTTACCTGTATCGAGTCCTTTCCAGCTTCCCTCAAGATTGATCTTGGCTCCGTATGTCCCGGTCCATTACTATACAGCAAGGTCGTATACGGTTTTCCATCCACGTCAGATACTTTACTGTCGGATCCTGAAGAATAAAATGAAAAAGAAAAAAAAGTGATGAATGATTTGCCTGTCACAAAAATGTTTGTTCTATCTGACTCATCCTAGTAAACATTCTAGACCAAAAGCGAGAGAGGGTTGTTTGAGCAGTTTGAAATGTCGAGGAAGAGTTTGGCTGAGTGGAGATAAAGCACTCTTGAGAAACGTATTAAACGTCGATAAGGATTTTGGATAAAATAATAGTCTTTATAACTACATCGAACTCTGAGTCACATAACAAAAGACTCGTGTACTGACGTTTCCTGATGAAAAAGAATGGAAAATTTTATTTCCGGTTTTTTCACCCATCGAAAACGCGATATATTTATCTTATTTTTCTTTTTCTAAGACTTTCTTACCCCCAATGTATCGGATTAGCTTTGATTCATAGATAGGAAAAGTCTTTTAGGATTTTTCACTTAGGTTCTATTACTTTCCCTAGTCGTAGTACCGACTGGCGACTTGGTGACCTTTTCAAAATACGTCACGTAATCTCAGCTTGTAGAAGGAAAATATGGATTTTTTATGAAACTCAAGAGGAACGAAAATCACGAGCAACAATTTTTCTCGAGTAGCGAAAATTTGCTGGATTTTCATCATTTCAAAGAATCACTACGGCAGGCGTTTCCTTCGAGGTAAATTTTGACGTTTCTTTTCAATTTCCTATGGGAACAACGATTTGCCTTTGCCGCAAGATTTTCTCAAAAAGCTCCAAAAGCTTCTTTATTCTGACACAGGGAAAGCATCACTTCGCTACGAAACACGTGTTCCTGAAGATAAATTTTTTTTCGAAAAATCCCATTTTTTGTTAAATTTCACTTAGCATCTTTTATTTGTGTTTAATAAATATTGCACAAAAAATAATATCTTGATCATCTTCAAATTTTATATTCAACAATAACGTCAGTCGTCCTGAAGTTTCTACTGATGGTGAGATTTCATCCTCGAGGATACAGAAGGTTCATATAGCTCCTTTCGTGGAATTGAATTCGTCCTCGAGGACAAGACCTATTTATAGGATGTGTCGTCCTTACCGGTGTCAATTAATTTCAACGTTTAACGAGATAGGAGATATCGCGGTCGGGACATTTACTTGACCCACATTCCAAGAGTCCCAGCAGACTCCCAACTGGACTGATATTGTTCGTCACGAAATGATTTGAAGTATCGCGAAGAAAGAGAAAAATAAAACTACAAAGAAGACGAGAGAGAGAGCGAGAGGAAATTTGTAAAACGCAATTAAAATTTTTGAAAATCAATTCGATCGATCAAATTCGATTTAAGGGTTGTTTTTGTGAAATTTACAAAAATTCAAAAACAGGATTTTCACGTGTTCCAAAACATATGTACACTCTTGATTGTACAGTGATTTTACTTTTTTTTTTTATAATAAATTTCACACCCCATTGATGCTACATCACCCTCGAGAGGTATCACCGTGAGATTCATCCCCATGGCGATAAATACAAAGCAGACTCACTAGGAAATATTTCGCGTCACGTTGCTGGACCCGAAGAGGGTTGATTCTGAACCCTCTCGAGTGTACTTACAAGGGCTGGTTAAGGGGTAGGAAATGAGTGGGGGGTTGGTTGATAGGTGGTGGGTGGGTACGATGTGATTTGAAAAACGTTTTCCTGACAGAAGGTCAGGTTAGGTTAGGTTGCCAAGAAATGGAGCAGCTATAACACTACCCTGAAGGTATTAAAGCCAATAAGGGTGAGTTATACAGGAAGAATTATAAAATAATAATTTTTCTTAAAAATTTGTTATATATATATATTTTGCATTTACAAGACAGCTTACTTCCTCGAAATTCGAGAACCGTCAATTGAACTTCAGATTTCAAGTCGATCTAAACTTCCTTAAATTTTGACTCAACTCGTTTTGCTTTTACCTCAACATGCGAAGTTCGACATCCTCGTTTGCTCAATCTCGAGAATTTCCTATTTCTCTGGCAGTATGTACCTTACCTACCGGACTATTGAGTTACTCTAATACCAGCTAGCTGTTAGTGGCGCCATATAGCTATAGCTATACTACAGCTATAGCTGCTACTAATAGTACTAGTAACCGCAATGCTCCAAGGAACTCAAACAAGTAGCACGAGTGAATTGAACAGGAGCTCCAGTTTCTGGAATTTAGGAAACTCACGGTAGAATTTCCTTTTTTTTTTTAATTTTATATTCACGACGTACCGTCCCCATGAGTTTCGGTGATCCCTCGTATATCGTTTTAATATAAGTCATATTATTTGTGTAATTTGCCGGAAAATCAATAATTATCATAAAATCACGTACGATCGTAATCGATTATTCAGATTCTTCAGTCGCATTGAAAAATATTAATAAATGCCTAATTTGACTACTTCTTTGGTGAATCTAATTTTACGACTTGATTTTAATTATTCCTATTGCGTAACAAGGCAAAAATAAATTCAAAGGAAAAGCTCAATTCCCGCGAGTGTCGGGCGATAATCATAAGCAGAAATTATTCATCGTTGGATTCAATTTGTTAGTTCAATGATACACCGACGCTAGAATCAGCCCCTATACGAAGGGGCGAATTTCTCTTTATTAAAACTTCGTGAAATTTTGTTTGTCGAAGTAATATAAAAAAAATTGCTCTAGACGTTTTGCCGTCCCCTCTAACGCGAACCGTTGAAGCGTTCAAATTTCAAAATTTAATTGAAAATTTATGAGATTTTCAATTGCCTTCACGTCAGGCTGACTTTCGTCGTTGTCTTTGAGAAAAATTCCTGAATTTCAACGTCGTCCTGTTAACGCGTAAAAATTGATTCGTTCCCTCCCCCCTCCCACCGCCCCACAAGTTAATTATATTTTTCTTTATACAAAAGCGGATGACAGGTAAGCGCGAGTGCTTCTTATGAGAATAAAAATACAACATTTACAGAGCTACCGGCAACACGTGGTAGCGAGCGTGTTGCTCGATCAGTTTTTGACTCCATATTTTTGTTGACTTCACTCGAAAAATAAATGATAAAAAAAGCAAAGACACTTCGGTTTTCTCTACCTCGACGCTCTCGGGTTCGACGTAGCGAAAAATGTTCAACACGTCGCGAGCTAAAGTCGATTTCTTTCAGAATTCAAAATTCCTTCTTGAAAATAATTTTTCTTTGGCGTTTATCGTAACGGGGATAGATGCATATTATCCTGGGATATTATGGCGGGAAAATTTGATTTGAATTTGACACGTCAATGTATCAAGGCTTGCAATTAAAACTGATAAAAGTTGAAATATAGGGCTTTGTGGTGGTTTAATTATACAAATTTGTTGTGTATATATAGATAGGAGATCCTTCGACCCTCACCAAAGTCCCGTTATCAGGAATTCCCGAGGTTACTTGGAAATATCCACCCCATATCTGGAAAATCTAATAAACGCATGAAATCCCTTTCGCAGATGGAACGCACGATTTACAATCCGATTTACTGTGATGGCTGGTCGAGATACTTTCCATGAAATCGATTTCTCTAATGGCCGACGATCGTTTGAAAACTTTCTCACGATCCTATTTTCCCGTCAGTGAAACCGATTAGCCAAATGCGACCGAACCCTCGTTCCTCCTCATGACGAAAATTTCAACTTCGTAAATGACGTCCTATCTCGTCGTAATTTGTAACCGCGTGACAGGCACGAGTGACCGGGTTAAAATTTGCGATTATCGATCTTGCGTAATGCATTGGCACGATTTTTCATAGAATAGAAAAGAAATATGGCAGCTAAACTCACCGAGAATTGGATTTCCGCGATGAGTCGCCAATCCGCCTAAGGTTAGCACGTGCGAATGATCTGCCGTGACGACCAGCAGAGTTTCCGTCAGGTCAACTTCGTCCATGACGGCCTTGACAGCTTCCTCCAGTGCCAGAGTCTCGTCGAGCGCCCTGTAGGCGTTATTGTAGTGATGAGCGTGATCGATTCTGCCACCTTTAAGAAAAAATATAAAAAGTTACGTTTAATAACGCGTTTATGGAACGGACAGTACGTGACTGGAATATACGAGAAAAAATATATTCCCGACTATATAATGCCGTTGGGTATGGGGTACGATAAAAATCCATCGCGTATGTTATTTTCGTAATTTTTTTTTTTAATCAGGTAAAACCATAAACGTACCTTACCTCTGCTGGATCTGGACCCAGGGTTCGTCTGCTCTCTACATAATTTTCGGAATCGCTTACAAAGCTAAGAGAAAAAAATATAGAAATCTGGCTGAGTATTCAAGCACCCTTTCGGGTACTACCGGCAGATGTTCTTGGACTGAAACTCATTTCCAGATATTCGAGAACGGGTCGCGCCGAACAATCCGACTCGAAGTTTTAATTGACTAGGAAGCATCCTCGGAAATACTTTACTTAAAGTTAATTCGAAGCTTGTTTTTCTTATTAATCATCCTGGATGCTCGACAGGGGACATTTATTTTTTTATTCACGTACAAGACGACTAGTTCGCGTCTAACGAACGTCTCCAGTCGTTTTACAATTTGTCTCTGTAAATGGTAATCGTCCTTTTCTTCCATCCAATTTTTTCGTTACAATTTACACAATTTTTTTTATTAATAAACAGTCGACGTAAAATAATTCCATTCAATGTTTCAACATAGTAATCGCTTGTCTGTCAGTGTTGATAGCACTGACAGGATCTAAGGCGGAAGTGACGGCGTACCACAGATAATGATAATTTTTTTGCAAACAGTAGGAAATGGTATACTGACACAAATTTAGTAAATACTCGAACATAATAGAAACAAGAAGTTCAGTGTGCGTTTAATCAGCTGAAAGTGAGTTTGTGATAGCACCTGAAGTTTAATTACTGAAATAAAATTTTCTCTAAAAAATAAATACCTTCGCCATATAAGAACGTATCTTAATAAGTCAATTTATGTAGTCTTGTGCAGTGTACCTTTTGTAGTATCATAAGTAAGCCCTTATCAAAATTTTAATCCGATATGGGTCTTATGCCCTGATAAAAATTTAACAGCATCAGTGTCACTGGAAATCCAAGTGTGTGGCAAAGTGTTTCATTTCCCATTTTATTTATGGTTGTCACTCTCTTTTTACGCTAACCAGTACGTTCTTACCTATTTCCACATATTCTAACGTGATAACAATCCATTTATAAAAAGTAACTAGTATTAAAAAAAGGGGATAGGATCTAGCACACTTGGCTGCGCACTCGAATTTACAAGGATAAATATATCGGGTATCAAAAAATTGTCGATACGATTTTCCATCATTCGGGATAAGGGATTCCTCTCGGCGGCTTACCTTCCACGAATAAAAAAAATCCCTCGGGATTTTTCATAAGTATTCGGAGAGCCTTGATCGTCATTTCCGTCAAAGAAGGATCGCCGGTGTCGTTCGCGTTGCGATCCACGTCGAAATCCATATGAGAATACGAAAAAAGACCTGAAAAGAAAAAAGTTAAAAAAATGATAAAAATGCTTTTTTTCACAATTTCGAATATTCAAGTTTTTTGCCAAAAAAATCTAGACTTTTCAATTCACCCGCATAGCCCATAAACCACGACCCCATTGAAAAATGGCAAAGATCTCACTCTTCCAGGCCCACGACTCAATCAGCTGAGAAGGTCGAATGAATATTAAAATCCTTCCCACCCTACGCCTATGAATATTGATCGAATTATCCACTAGAAATTCATGCAAGTATTCATTCGATCGTAGAGGCAAGTCCCGGTGTGATGTTTTATCGTGAATAAAATGGCGAGAAAGGTGGTAATTTAGAAACAATACGTTTGAAGAAACTTGAAAAGATTTCGTGACTCTTTTCTTCAGCTGTTCTCACGCAACGTTAAATATATTCAGTACGTGAATATCAAAGGAACGTAATACTTGAATCAGTATTAAAAAAAAATTAAATCCTTAATCACAGATTACATGCCATGTCAAATCTAATCTGTGCATCTAATGAATATGCCCATAGCTACGTGAATAAATTGAAAAACTTATCAGTTCACCGCTAAGTATGTTTTATCAAATTTGACACATGACATAACGTAAATTTTATTTCCTCATAGACCCAACTCCAAAGAAATGAAATCGACTTTCGCTCTAGACCAATCGGAAGGTTCCATTCGCTGAGCACGTGAATCCATTGGTTACCTTTTTCTCTTTGATAATTCATGAAGCTTCTCCAAAATAATTGGCAATAATGTATATAAGACTAAATCCGTATACCTTCAATATTAAAAGCTAACTTAGGGCTTAGAGATAAGAGCATTGCGACTTTGCTGGAAGATAAGACTTATCGAGTGGTCCAAACGAAACGAAGAATTTTCATGCAGGACTATCTGCGAAAATTTACTAAAAATGTAAAAAATCGCACAGTCGTTAATAATTAACAAGCTGATCAAAGGACCAAGTGGTATTATTGCAATTAGCATGTCAGCACTGTTCCTCCATGCATACCGTATATGTGCAACTTATTACGTGTACCGCGGCTAATTAAAATCTGGCAAGTGCTTTGAGTGGAAAAAGTACATGTTAGAGTAAAAAAAAAAAGGGAATTAAAAAAAGTAAATCAGGTTAAAAGCAAGATACAGTAATACTACTATTGATCGCGAATTTAAGTATGCATTATGTTGCGCGCCAAATACATTTTTAGGTTAGATATCGAACGACTGGGCTTTTTCATTGATTACCTATAAAATCGTACTTAATAATTGATCGACTTTTCGTGGATCCACATTGTCAAACTCTTCCTTATTAGATACATATTTGGCCGTCAGATTTTGCAAACGATGATTTCTTGATTACTACCTATAAAGACGTACCTAATAAATGATCGACTTTTCGTGGATCCACATTGTCAAACTCTTCTTTGTTAGATACGTATTCGGCCGCCAGATTTCGCAAACGATGATTACGTGACCATTCTTCTATTAGGTTTCTACCATCCAATCGGCGTCCTTCTTTATCTGGTTCTTCGGGATCCAATGTGACTTTAGGTACGAAGTGACGTCGACCGCCGCCGAGGATGACCTGGAATTTAAATAAATATTTTTAAAAAGAGTAATACAGATAAAGGATTTTTGAGGGGCATTACAATAATTATTTTTAATATTTTATGTCATCCTTCTCTCGTGGTATGTGCATATAATGACAGAGCGACTCAAATTTTTTTTTCAAAATCAGATTCAAAATTTTTTTTTCTTATTACATTAATGTCACGTCCTGGCTCGTCCTCCAATAATTGTCTCGCGATATCCTTGCAGGAGGTTCGTGCAGTAGGTGGTACTTTGCCATCATCTTCCCAGTAGCGACTGGAAGCATGTGCGTAAAGTGCAGCTGGGGTAGCATGTGT
>JARQTI010000032.1:24288-35753 GCA_030142655.1 Trachelus tabidus
CGTCGAAGGCTCTGGAATGTCGGTATTATGTCGGTGCAGGAATCTGTATCCAGAACCCCCAATCTTATACTACTATAGTGAATTCCGAGGGAAAAAAAATTCTCCCTCGTGAAATAGAGAGGCTGGTACCAGGAGTTACTACCCTTGCGCAAAATCTAAAGCCGTCGAAATTCGTTCTCATAATAGGGGTAGGCGGAAGGCATTAAGCTCGAAATGTTTTAAAGCTCAAAGAAAGCTTCGCTCGCGGTTGCATAATGCCATTTCAGGGTAACTCAACTCCTCCCGCGGGAAACATTTGTCTGACGTATAGCCTGTACGTATTACGTATGCTTATGGATAGTTTCATAAGCGTTACGTCAATGCTTTTGTTCCGAATCGCCTTGTAAGTTACAAATATGTTCCACTCTCGTGACGGATTTTTGGACTTTTGTGAATATTTGATTTTTGATTGTCATTTTCGAAAAAAAAAAGTCTTTCAATATTGAGTCAATCGCGTAATTCGTTTGATAGGTCTTTATTTGTATCTTGGAACTTTGAATTTCCCGCCTTTGAGTAATACACTAAACACATTGTTACGTTCGAACTAGAACGAAAGCTAATTTACCTAGTCTGGCGCCTTTACCGAACCGCTATAAAATATTAAGTTACTCTGTTTTGAGTAAACGCTCGCGCACTTAACTCCGGATCCTCTAATTACCGTGCGAAGAATTAATAAGGTTGGAGGTGAGATGAAATTGATTCTAAATATACCAAAACGAATGAATACCGCCATGAAATAAATAATTAAAAACTAATGAGATCCTAGGCATTTACTTGGATATAATGAAATCAAAGAGTTCCTTAAACAAATTGCTTACCTTGATCTCGATTATTATCATCAAAGGTGGATGCATGCTGATGAAAATGACGGGAGATTGTAATTAAAACACGAAAATGAATTGAATAAAAAAACAGAATCTATTATAAAGTGAAGCAACCAGAGCAATACAAAAACAGGACAACAAATTCGGTTTCGAATCGGCAGAGAATAAAAGTGACTCCTGGCGGATTTTGCGGACGTTAGCGGAAATGGATTTTGGGAGTAGGACTGTCGCTACTGGTACATCCGAGGACATTTTTTAAAAAAGCATCCGCGATGGTTAAGGAAGTTGAGTAATTGCTGTTGAAAATTTCAGCAAGACACTTTGCATGTGCATGAAAGATTTACTACGTCAGGATAAGCTAAGGATGATGATTTCAAAAAAGGAGTAAAGTTGCTTACTGGGATTTTCGAGGAAAAGTCGCAAAATCAAAAGTGGGTCTACCAGTTCCAGAAGTGTACTTGAATGAAATCGCCAACAATCAGGACCATTGAAGTACAATTTTCTATATACGTACCTTCTCGAAAGGATCATTTGATTTTCCCTAAACCTGCGAACCATATGCGAGAAAGCCGCTTCCGAACGCTGCTAATATAACAGAAACAAAATCCCACTGATTGGCCTTTCGATATTTAATTATCGACTATGGATTGTGGAACCTGATTTTTGTAACGCGGACAACAGGTTAATCGAGTGAGTCCGTTGTAACGCGCACTGGTTAATTTGAAACGATCTTTTGATAGCCTGATGAATTAAGAAATTATTACAACGACCCTCATTTCGCATTTAATGGTCGCTTATAAACATCATAAAGCTCTTAAGGTAGCCTTCGAATAAATTTCCCATTATCGTATTACATAATACACAACTATATATTACACGCGAGCAACCTTAGTCGGACGCTGGTAACGCTGAACGAATCGGACATAGTATACAGATCAAGGACTAAGACAGATAAATAATAATTATAAAACCATAAAGTTCTCGTAGAAAGGTTCATCCTCATGAAAAATGTACTTTAACCTTACTACGAGAAGCTATCGTGAAAAGTTCTCGCATACGTTGCCAACGTTAATCGAGCACCGTGAAACAGTCGCCGGGCGACAATGTGCCACAACTCGTAAATTAATTTACAACGGCAGCTTCGACGGGATGAATGAACCGCCGTTTTGGTTGACGTGAAAAACACAATTCAAAGTTTCCCGCGCAGTAAAACCTTTCGAACATAACCTGACTGTTTCTCCTGCTAGTTACGTATCGACATATCAGAAGTAATGCCATTACGTTTAGTCGTCGAATCTGGAATATTGAGCGCTAATATTTCACGGTTTCGAAATTGATTTAAATGAAAGGAAAAGATACAGCAAGACTGCGAGACAGTTATAGAATTTATAGGCTAGGAAACGTAAAGTGACGTAAAGTCGGTAAGCAGTGTATTACGAAGAACGTGTAACATAACCTGTGCAGCGTAACTCTGAAATTATCAGATGGAATAAATTCCATAACTCGTGTGTCGCATGAAAACATTATACCAGTCAGCAATGCGACTCACGTAAATACTTAAAGCACTGGCATTGCGTAAAAGGTGAGTCGGTAACAGCAGTTTAAGGGTCTGAGAGGGAAATACTAGAATGTGCGAGATGGCAGACAGCGATAATACAGTCATGTACAAAAAGCGTATACTCTTAGCATAATCGAAAGCAAAATCTTCTCCGCAGGATAATATACGAAATCTCTTTGGAGGTTTGCGAGGGGTTAAGAAAATGTATTAAAAAAATATACATACAATAGAAAACGCTTAGCTTTTCATTCGGGTACAAAAAGGTTCAATTAGAACCACTCGCGAACCATTTGGTTCTGTCCATTGTATCCGCCTTTCTTGTATTTCTACCGCAACGAGTAGCTCTCCGGAAGTTACGTGCGTGGCAGTCGAAAGACCCAGGCAGGGTTGGCTCTTTCGTCGAGGCCATTCCCAATGCAGTGGGGCCAATTGCTGGAGCAAATCGAAAGGGCTCTAAAGGTTCCTGCCTACTGCCAACGGAAAGGTAAAAGATCGAGCGGAGTCGCTCTAAAGAGGCAAAACGCTTAAGAGCGTTTTTCGCGGCTCCCGACGGAACGAAGCTTCGAGAGACGGAATACCTCTTCGGTGAAAAAGTAGTAAAGGGAAATCCACTGGGGTAGAGAGGTTAGGATTGCCTAAGAAAGGGAGGGAAAAAAGGGGGATGGAAAAGCACCAAGTTTGATGAAGATAGAATCTACCCTTGGGATTTTTTATTTGGGCTTTCGGGAAAAGTTTTTCTTTCTTTCCTACACAGCTTAGTTCCGAATACGTTTCGCTGGGTGGAGAAATCATTGAATTTATTTTTGCATTCCTTGACTTCCTTTTTTTCTAAATAATCAACCGTGTTGATACTGTGTACATTTTTTCCGCTTACTGGCGTCTCTTTTACCCGGTATGCACTGTACGTGTATGATCTGTAGAGAAACTGAACCCTGAACCCGGATCTTCCGGTTACCATGGTGAAGGCTCGAACCGCTAGCCCATCCAGGACCCGTGTATTGTTCTCCTGTGAAGTCCTTGCAGAGGCTCTAGACAGGGGTGGTTCCTTTCTATATCGTATAGGTACTCCGTGGTATTACAATAAAATCGAAGAGATTCTATTCTATATGTATCCTCCACTTTCTCCCCCGGCTCTTTCAGAACTCTCGAAAACAACCCTTGGCTCAAGGGTTGGCCAGACTGAAGACAGTAGAAGCCTTTGTTTTATCCCAACTGTCGTCGAGTGGAGTAAATAATATCGCGAGGGATGAAAAGAAAAAAATATATATTCAACATTTTTACCCGAACAAGGAATTTTTGATGTTCAATCGAAAGCGATGGAACGGAAAAAGTTTTCTTCGTTACGAACGGGAAAAGAATCATGATTTTTTGGGGAAAAATAAATAAATACGAGGGGTAAGTGTTTCGCGCTGAAATAATAACTGAATCTCACGAGGATATTTATTTAAAAGAACTTTGGAAAAACATCCCTTTCTTTGTACAGATATGTAAATCCTATATACCGTGTGAGTCATCTAAAGTTAGCACCTCAAATATCTTTATGGTTTCTATAGATACGTAAAATATGGTAAGGACAAAGTTGAATGATACAATGGGGCTGACATGATGCCAAAAAAAAATTTGTTTTCGTGTCATGTTTTCGAGATATCAAGGTCACCTTGACTTTTTTAAATGAAACCTCCCTTTTTTAAATACCTACAGTGATAGTCCCTTTCATTAGGAATTCAGTGACTATAATTCTTTCAAGATCATTCAAGGTCACAGACACTGGATTTCTTTATATGGGGTCTACTAAAAGAGACCCTGTACATGGATGCTCCACCAACAGTTGAAGATATGCGTCAGCGTATCATCACAGCATGTACGAATATCACCTCGAATGTACTTATTATCATCTTCTAACAGAATTGGCAGATCTTCTTGCAAAATTGAGCGTATTTCTGTCCCGTCATCATTCCGTTAACGAACTATGGTCCAATTACTTTCTGTCCTTGACCTTGAATGACCTTGGAAGAATTATAGTCACTGAATTCCTACTGAAAGGGACTATCACTGTAGGTATTTAAAAAAGGGTGGTTCCATTTAAAAAAAGTCAAGGTGACCTTGATATCTCGAAAAAAATGACACGAAAACAAAATTTTGTTTGGCATCATGTCAGCCCCATTGTATCATTCAACTTCGTCCTTACCATATTTTACGTATCTATAGAAACAATGAAGATATTTGAGGTGCTAACGTTAGGTGACTCACCCTGTGTATCATTGTATACAAATCTATGTGTATTTTCATAGGACTACCCTGGACACTGTATCCAGTAAACTGAACGCGGTTTCGCTGAAATTGCTACCGGATGCTGAAGAATACAAAATGGACCACCAGAGACGGGGGGTGGCGTTGATCTTCAATCATATCCATTTCACGAATATGCCAACGAGATATGGTACACTCAAAGACTGCAAGGACATGGAAGTGACGCTGATTGATTTGGGCTTTGAAGTGCGCGTCTATAACGATCCAAAAATGTCGACCATCGATGCAGTGTTGAAGCAGAGTAAGTCCAACAGAGTCCATCAGAGTTTTACAAGAGCATCGGGTACAGTGAACGTCAAAAGTTTTCGCGAGCGCACGTACAAGCTGTAATTGAATTACGATGTCAAAGCTTTCGGCACGCGAGACGTGACTTTGCTTTTGTACCTCGTGCTGCCAACTCGCTTCCGTTTTTTCTTCTTGACCGGAAACCGGAAATCACCTGACTCCTACGTTCCTTGCAATTCCGTGCGACTGCGCACCGTCGGTACGAACCGACGTTCTCTCGGAGAATTGATAGGCCCTCGTAAATTTTTACCATCTCGTGCGCACTTGGACTTTCTTGTTTTGCTCTTGAAAGTGGCAGGAATATATTATGACGGAAATCGTATGTCTTTTCTTTGTAAAACTTATGGTAGGCTGTACCGAAAAGAATGTCTGGCTAGGTAATGAGATCGTTTTTTTAAATCGATGTTTTTGGGGGATTTTGAAAAACTCGGATTTTTTATGTTTTACTTTTTTTTCTATTGTTTGCTTCGTATCTTGGAGGATAAATTTTACACGTGGATCCATTTGATTGTGTTTGTACGGCTTAATTGACGCTTTTTTTTTACCTTAATTAAGTACCTGTCGGACAAGGAGTCCTTGTAATCGGTCACTGGGTATTAAAATATACTTAAGACTTTTACGGAATCGTAGGGTCACTGGGTATCTACTTGGATAATTATATCGAGCTAAACCTAACCTAAAAAGAGATAAATAACGCGAGAAAAGATCAGCTCGTTTTAACGTTAGTTGAATGTTAAATATATATAATTGCGATACTGTAATCAAGCTTCTTGTACATGGTACCTATATAAGCTATAAGCTTTTTCAATTACTGCTCCACCACTTCTTTTAATCCAAAGGAGAGTATCGTTATTTCACATTAATTTGATCAGTGTTCTTCTAGAAGTGGATTAAAATGAAAGTATCACTTTTTCTCATACTTTCACAAGAGAAAGACAATAGTCTGGCAAAAACCAGGACATTGATTTAATTTTTTTTTTTACTTTATTCCATTCGAACACCGCAGGTGGATTCGGATTGATTTTTCCTTCTATAGCTGAGTCGGGAGTACCATGCTATCTTTTGAGAAATAAACTTTAATTTTCAATCACGAAATTCCAGCGAACTTGAAGCCTTCGTTGTTATTATCGAGAAGAAACTAAATAATTGCTTTTTCACCTCATCAGTCTTGATTTCCCGACAATGCAAAAAATTCGCGTGATATCAGGTGAAGAAAAAAAAATTTCAATTTGACGTCACAATTTTGACAGAAATATGTCATTCGGCTGAAGATCATCAAACAACCTTTGACAGCTGTCAAAATTGCGGTAATATCTAACATATAAATAAATATATAAAGTTTCAGATATAGAGATGAAATTTTGCCAACAGAACGTTACAGCAGATACATGTCCGCGGTAAAGATTTTTCGAAAATTCGCACCGGTCCTCGGGGAAATAAATTCAACGTGCTCCTAGCTGACGTAGATTCCACAATCGGGTAACCGGGACTCCTCGGGAGTCAAATCGGTTTGCAAAATAAGCTCAAATCCCCGATTCCCACGTGGTCACGGAATCCGCAGTCTTTTTGCTCGTTTTTCACTGTTACCTGAGCAGTGCCAAATGTCCTTATACCTGAGTACCTACGTAAGGACGATATCGCCAGGATATTCTCTAACGTGAGTTCGAACGAGTTCAGGTAGTTTTGGTAGCTATTAACCCTCCAGGAAGTCAAGATAGGACCTCTCTCTGTTACTCCAGAATTCCTTGGAGGCACTTAACCACTTCCGGTTCCCACAAGAACCATACATTTTGCATATGCTTGCCAAACTTTATCAAGAATTAAAATTTGCCATTTTCTTCTCAGCACCCACTCACATCATTTAAGTGAGTGAATGAAATTTTATAAAAAAAATCGACAACCTCCAAATTTAAATTCACTTATGGATATAAATGCATGTCCAACAATTTTACTCCAGCTTTCCGCTACTGCAGCTAGACACGTACTAGTTCACCAATGTACTTAAACCTGAATATAGCTAACTGTTATGCAGTATTCATAGTAACAGTACCCAAGTACATCCTATGTACAAGCATGTACACATTATGTACCTAGAGTGCACAGTAAACTGCACAAGCACAGAGTGCAGTGTGCACGTGCGAGTCGCCAATGAAAATTCTTCAACGTGGCTAGCAGACAGAAAATGATCGTGGCCAGGAATGAGAATCGGATACAGAGTGCATTGCATCGTAAATTGATAGTGATAAAAGAGCGATGGATAAGATTTGATATTTTTAAGAAAAAAAATTTTTTCTTATCAGCCGGATAAATTTTTGAAAAATAATTCCAAAAAATTCTCAACCACTTGGCATTATCTGTGATTTTTCTCATATCGACGATTTATATTGTGGCTCTATATCCTTTTAAGGACGGGACAGGTCGATATTTCGACCACTCAAGTATCAAAATATTTCCCAGTTGTTTTGGGGATAATATTATGTGTTGAATATAGGAAAAATAGTGTAACCATTCTAGGAAGCATATCTGACCTTGAAATAGTGATTCAAATTTTTAATTTTCGACTTTACGTTGCAGACGGGAGTGGTCAAAATTTCGACCACCAATTTTGTCAGGCACTCGACGTGACAAATTCTTTGATTTTATGTACAAATATCGAGAAAAAAATAAAGTCAAATTTCAGCGTAAAAATTCCCGTCCTGAAAAGGATATTTAATTTTTTCGGCACCAATATCTTTCCGTCACTTATCGTTAATGCATTTTATAGATACTGCACATTTTTCCTTAAAAATCTATTCGTACTGTCGCTTTTCTTTATTATTTACGGATTCCGCTTATCAGTGCATTCGAATGGGATAACGTTACGCGTGACAGTTATCCGCGATGTGTCCGTTTAAGCGACAATGCGAATGCACATTGAACGTCGACGACGATTTCAACGGGTTTGCCATTTCCCATAGCGGCGACAACTATGATTGTCGTGTACGCATTTCGTAATGGTGACGTATTATAAATAAGACAGACCAGAGTCGTGTAGGGGCTATGATAACGCAATGACAAACTGATATGGAAATTAACATTAATGCGCATAACTCGAGTGACTTTTGGGAATGAAAAAAATGAATGAAAATTTTTTCAATAATTTTCATGTACCGTAAAAGTAATTTTTTATAAGCGAAAATTCGTCAAATTCGAATTTCGCATAGACAACTTTCCGCATAAACTCATGAATCTCTGGGCTTGATTCTCGGTTTATTACGCCGTAAACGTTAATGCGCGCGAAGCAAGTATTCAATTACCAGTTGGAAAATACGTAACGTCCGCATCGGGCAGTTAACGTAGTAATTGAAATATCTCTGGTAGTGCCGATATAAACTTTTGAGGCGTAAAATTGGCCGGAAAATCGGGGTAAGTTCTGACAATAAGCTGACCCTCCATCGCGAGCGTGCGATTATCTGGATCAAGTAATAACAAAAAAAAAGAAAAAAATAATGTCTGACAATCCTCGATAATTTTTTAATCCAACAAATTTTTTAACTCCAGCCGCCGCAGAGGATCACAGCGATGCCGATTGCCTGGTGGTGGTCGCCATGTCTCATGGCGAATCGGGGATGCTTCACTCGAGTGACGTTCTTTATCCCGTGGGTACATTATGGGATCCATTTACAGGAGACGAGTGCACGACTCTAATCGGCAAGCCGAAGCTTTTCTTCATTCAGGTATCGAAAAAGCTTCGAAAAGATAGACGGCATTTTTCCAGCGAACATTCATATTATTCCTATCGAGCCCCCGAGGCAGTTTTAACGACGGGAGACGAGCAAAGAAAATTTTAAAAGAAAGAAACAAAGTTAATGCACCGGCAAAGGAGCGACGGTCGCGGAGACTGCCGGGAACTCGAGGAAATGTCGCGAAAGTTTTTACCCTGTATATTCCACGAATATTCAAGTAAAAGTAGGTAAAAGCGTTGGAAATATTATGCCACCGTAAAATATATGTAATTTCCTGGCATCGTGGTTATTTGGTGGCATCTCCTTTTAAAAACCACCCCTTGGCTCTCGCTAAGTGTGTGCACACAAGGGGCTGCTACCACCCCATGAAATTCTGTGATTTAAAAGTACTTAAAATCAAGGATCTTAGGAAATTTAAATATTTACAATTATCACGTACCGATCTTAGGGCAGTTCGCATGAGTAAATAGGGGTTGGAAATTTAAGCAGTCCTATGACAATATTAATATTACGTAATACACAAAACTTTCTGCGCGCCCTCAACATTTTGATCCTTCCGGCTTTACGTATCCTGTACGAGAATCTAATGCCAGGTCCACAGGTCCATCTGCCATAATCCCTCTTGAACAACATTCGACATGGTACCTTAATCCTAATCGAGTTTCTAAACATATTGAAAATTCTTCTGATATTGGATAAGGGTAGTCTTAGGTTACTGAAAAAGATCGACTATCCCAGCCGAACCACCCCTCGAACTCTTCGTCCCGTTCAGGCTCTCCTCTTTGAATAGCGAGTGAAAGAGCCCATTTTTCATAATCTATATTTTTATTTCCTTTTATACGCTTCATCCCCTTCTGTCCCATAGGCCTGCCGTGGAGAGAGACTCGACAGGGGGGTGAAAATCATCCATGAAACTGACAGCTCCACTCCCTCATACACTGTACCTGCTTACGCTGACATATTGGTAGCGTATTCCACATATGATGGTAAGTCCATACATATATATATATATATGTATATATATATAATTATGAAAAGACTCTGTACAGTTGCCAGTGGTAGTATTGTCTGTGCAGTAGACATACGCGTGTGTATGTATGTTAGTTCTGGAATTTTTGGAAAAAAATTTCCTGATTTCGGAAACGAAACCTCGTTGAAATTGTACTTCCGGTAGAGTTAAAATTAATAGAAACAAATCCTATGTATAAGTTCACTTTGTTTGTCATGTCGATATGGATTTTTATTTTGTAATTGTAAAAAAAAATTTAAGTATCCAAGCATCTCGAATAAACCGATGAAAAATATGTTTCTTGGGAAAGTTTTGCGATTTTGATTTTGGCGAAATTAATTGGCTGCTCTGAGACAGAGGATATTGCAAGTTATCGAGGAATTGAAGATTAAGTTCCTAAAATCTCGTAATTTGGCAAATAGATCCATCGAATAAAAATATATTCTAATGCATAATGGGATCCCTATAATAATTTCACCCGATAAACGGAGAAGCTTTTGGTTAAGAAAATAATTGTTTTGTTTTTTAATTATTATCCCAATATTAATTACCATATACAGATGTGATCCACGAGCCTTGTTATTATATCCGATACTAGTAATTCGCTCGAGATGAGCGCAGAATATTGAATGAGATAACGAAGCATGATCACCATTGTAAACGGTGGGCCGTATAATACTTGAATAACTTCGGTTCCCAATTGCCCATGAAATCCAATAGCTATTGATCCAATTCAGACAATTTTCATGGCATTTTATTAGTACTACACAAACGCTCCTATCGGCCAAACCACGTACTTTGCACAAGTTCTCATGTCAATGTTTGCCCACTAATCCATTTACGTTTGAATTTCCCGCGCACGACGCTCCCATCGATTACGGACCAAACAGGATACACAGAGACAATGAATTAGCTCGAAGCTTAAAAATGGTTATTAACAAAAAAATTAGCATAATTTTCTATGGTAACTTAATTTTTTTTTCGATTTTTCGATAAATTTTTCAATATATCCTATTCTAAAAAAAAATACCGTCACAAGGTTGCAACCTGGCCACTTGTTCCTAAATCGTGACGCGTAGCAATGCACCGTCTACCTAAGTAAATAATAATCCTCGGTGGTATGATAAACATTCGCCAAGAAGCAAAACGGGACGCTTTTATAGCCTCATAAATTCGAACTAATCCGTTATCGCTTTTAGTACTAAAATGTTATAAAGGAGTTATTATATCCTTTAACGAAATTTCGCCCTGGAGAGGAGAGAAAGGTAAAAACCGTTTTAAAGGAAACTTCATTCGGTATCCTTTACGGCGAATGCAAAGATAATCCATAAGGAGACGACTAAATTGAATTAAAAAAAACCGTATAGCCAATTTTTTCAACGGTTCTCAACAATATCCTTCCATCACTGTGCTTACGCTGTATATCGTAAAAAAAAAAAAAAGTGTCACCCAAATCATGATTAATGTTCGACGAAAAAATAAGGGAGGAAAAAAGGATAACGTAACGTATACACGTAGCATAGGACGTCGCAGGGTTCATTGAAATATTCGTATACACAGACGCGTGTATCTTTGGACGTTTTATAGTCGTTTTACGTGGTGAATATAAAGTGTAGATATTACGATGTCATATACGTGTATATATTGCGACGTTATTCCCGACCGAAACAAAATTTCCATACGCAAATAGCAAGCAGAATACGATATCCGTAAGA
>JARQTI010000032.1:35853-69854 GCA_030142655.1 Trachelus tabidus
GGCAGGTGGATTTTGTCTTTGCCCTACTCCTAGCGATCTTTGTGACTGAATTTCCGAAATTCACGTCACAATATATAATTTAAAAATTTTTCCTGAAATCCTCCGATTTGTTCTCAGGGACGTCTAAGTGAAAAAAAATTTAATTGGCTGAATATCCCCCTGTAATTTTTAGGATTTTACTCCTGGAGAAATCCCGATGCTGGCTCCTGGTTCATCCAAGCGATCTGCCACGAGTTCAAGGTCAACGGACGCAAACGTGACCTTTTGACACTTCTGACGTTCGTCAATCGTCGCGTGGCCATCGAGTATCAGTCGTATGTTCCCCTGAATGTCAAGATGAACGAGAAGAAACAGATACCGTCAGTGGTGACGATGCTGACGAGACTCCTGTACTTTAAGGACCAGAAAGATATCAGCCATGGAGGGACCGGTGTCAGGACCGTGGAAAATAAAGGTGCACTCACAACGAATAAAGATGAGACGTCACCGGCAAAAGAGCGAAAGACATTGCCTTAATTGATTATTAGTATCAGGTCGCGATTCTTTGGGACACACGGAAGTGGAATCTTCGTCGACTCCTGGAGCAAAGAGGAAGCTGTGCGAAGTTCAATGAAAGGATGACGTCATCGAATCGGAGAATCGGACCATTGCGAAATTTAAATTAGGGAAAAAATAAAAATTTTCTACATATAATTGAAATACGCGTTTTCCGAAATGGCGCTACGGAAATTTTGTATTTTTATTATAAAAATAGGCCAATGTCGTTATTACATGAAACAATTTTTTACTCGAAATTGGATTCTGCAATGTTCCCTACTTTTTTTCGAACTCTTTTGTAAAAAATATCCCAATAGCCTCAACACGAGCATGTGCTAACCAGGTACGTGAATATGTACCACAATTAAAAACTATTTTCATGTAACATCACAACCGTCAATTACCTACGTAAAGTGTTCGATTTGTAAAAGAATACCTCATATAATATAAAAAACTCAACTAAAAAAAACGTCCACAAATTTCATATTTAACATGTGAGTTAATATTTCACGATTGACCAAGAATGTTAAAACTCTGTTAAATGATTAAAATTGAAATAATAAGAATGAACAGAGTCCTATTCAGTGTTCCTATCGATATATTCGATTCGAGGTAACGAAATCCACAAAATTTCAATCAAGTGTAACGAGGAACATGGTTCAAAGAGTGACGTCACCATGATGGGATAAGAGAGTCACAGGGGTTGGTGTTTTAATAATGCGGTGCAGTTACCAGGTATAAGGCATACTAAACCTGAAGGGTCCATAGGGCCCTTCTGCACGCTTTGTTTACGTAATATTACAATGCGTGGAAGACACCCTTGAGACTCTAATTTGAGTGCAAACATGTGGGGGGGGGGGGTAGGAGGAGGGTTGTCTACATGGTGGCGGCCGAGTTTTCTCCAGTAGGGTGAGCCGTGTGACTGGTATATATATGGACATATAGATATCTCGGGTGGGGTGAGAGAAGCTGCTGCTGCTTACAAGGCTAGTGGAAGTCCCGGTTGAATTGAAGGAGACAGTAAGTACGTATAAGGGATGCAAAGGTAAGAAGGTGGTTAATGACATACAAGAGACAGCGGGAAGCTCCATGTTGACTTTCTTAAGATCTTTCAAGAGGCTGTACCAGAAATCTCGTGTCTTGGCTCGCTTCGCGATGTAAGCTCTCGAGCTTTCCTTTTTCGGAGTTATAAAAAAATTAACCAAATTTGGATAACGATTAAAAAAAATATAAAGCTCGAGACTTCATAAGATCATTGGTATTTCGGATAAATATCGAACCTACCAAAGTTTAAGAAAACAAAGAGCTTTCGAAAAAAAATTTTGGATTCGTTGAAAATGACAAGAGGGTTTTGCTAAATTGATGAAAAAGAAAAATAAGATATTCAGGAATAATTTTATTCTCGCGTATCCCACTTAACCAGTATTCGCGAAATTACGCCACTAGCAGATCTGGGGCACTTGCTCCAATTAGGCCCAAGTGTGCTCTCCGTTGTAAAGCCAATCGTAAATACAAAGTAATCCAGCCACGTGTTACGTATGCTAATGAATACGTAACAGAGCACAGGCATTAGAATCTTCAAAAGATATAATACATTTTTATTTTTTTTTGGAATATCCACCCATCTTCTATCCCATTTATCCCAATTCTGTATAATGCTCTCGGCCGCAGCTGCCCCCTCCGGTGCTGTACGAAACTGCCACAATTTATTCACCCGGCTTCCAAGTCCGGCCGCAAATCGCTTTCGTATCGAAAAGCACGCAAGCTCATTGGCTTCTACGTTACCCGACCTTAGAGATTCCATTGGGTACCATTTGGTAACGGTATATATC
This sequence comes from Trachelus tabidus, assembly GCA_030142655.1. Taxonomy (NCBI): domain Eukaryota; kingdom Metazoa; phylum Arthropoda; class Insecta; order Hymenoptera; family Cephidae; genus Trachelus; species Trachelus tabidus. Next base: position 38,223 of record JARQTI010000032.1, read on the forward strand.
AGATTGAAGTAACTTTATGGAAGTACTCGAGAGGAATGCGAATTCAAAAGGTTACACGTAATTACGAACGGACAGAAACGTCTGGTTCTTACCGAGCTTCCGGTTTTCAAAAGTCTTCATGTGAAAGCTGCCTTTACATTTCACTTAACTCTTCCCGACGCGATGCTGCCAATTTGATAAATTGCCGGGGTGAATGCAGCTGGCGTCAGAGGTAGGATTATGTCTGCTTTGGAGTGCAATAGCAAAAGCTCGTAAACGCTTTGTGTACCGGCGTGCTCGAAAGCTCTGGAATAGGGTTTGGAAAATATGCTAATTTTGAAAACGCAAAAAAATTTCTTATATTGTCGATTATGACTCGTAAGTGTTTGGATGATGAGTTGTTATATCTGACAGATTCTTTTTTTATCAATCGACTATGATTTTTTTAAGTACGCGTGGTATGCCGATCCAACGGAGCTTTAATTTTTACAATCCGTATTTAAGCTCTCGAGGCATTAAACATTTTTATCGCAATCGTAAACAGCTTTATTATAAAATCACTAAGTTACCATAGTCAGGGCAGGGAAGGTTGTGCGATATAAAAAAAGAGAGCTTTTTCATAGAAAATTTACGTCATCCAGCCGTTTCTCGGCGGAGCTTCTCTTTGTTGCGTTTGCAAGCACAGTACTTGAGACTAGATTGAAATCTACAAGACTTCTAAAGAGCTTTCCATGCTTTCCGCGTGTAACTGATAGCAGGAGTATTATACTGCAGTAAAAGAGCCGCGCGAGCTTTTGACCTACAAAATCATTGGTGATAGTGCTTGCACGTGAAAGCGCCCGCTTAATTTAACGTCGAATGAGGAAATAAGTTTTTACGAGGTATCCCCGACAAAAAATTATACTATAGCTGGTAAATAGGATTAAGCACAAGGGAATCCTCCTGGTAGGAAAAGCTCTTAGTCGGAAGGACTTCGCTTCGGGATCTTTGACAAGTCGCGAAAAGCACAGCTCATATGGAAAGCGCGAGAAGCGCCAAGCACTAACTATTAAGCTCGACAGTCGGATCCCGGCCAACTTTTCTCTCTTGGGACAGAGAGGGATGGGAGAAAGAGACGAAGAGCTTATGCAGACAGAATTCCGTGCTTGCGAAATCAGTAGGTGTGAGCCAACCCTTACACAAGGGAAATGCACGTAGAGATTTAAAAGCTCTCCGCCGAGACAACGTAACGAACACGATGCACGAACAGTCGAAATGGCTTAATGAAGTTTTCCCATTTTACCCAGAACTGACCAATCAGAAAGCACCGAACCGGAAGGCTAGCATTAAAAGTTACTCATGGACAAAATGAGAAACCAATAACGTTCCAGAAAGTGCTTATCCACTCTCTATGACTCTACTCTTCGTTAATCTTCGCCTCTCATCGCTTACTCACATTTTCTACTCATATCCCGAGCTTTTCTATGTTTTTTTCCCATTCGGAGTTATATCGAACCTCGATATTACTACTGCTGCACTACCGCAAGTTTTTCACTGATTTAAAAGCTTTATTTTTTTTGCCAATCGTTCACTAAACTAAGCGCACTGTTGATTCTATCGATGAAATACTTGACGCGTGCACCCTACGCTCGACCGCCTCACCGTTATTGCCTGCAAGCTCTCACGATCCGATCGCCCGAGCGTGCTTAAACGGCGAATTGTCGCGTGACCAAAAGCTTTTTCCCCGATATGATAACAGCGAGAGGAAAAGTTCGAAAGCTCGCGCAAAGACCGTTGAACTGATCAGGAGCTTTCGTTGATAGTAATTTACTTTCGGAAATTAAACATTTGTTCATCGAGCTTTTTCTGTTCGACATATGAAGTTTGACGTGGGATATATATTTAAATATTATGAAAAGTGTACAAGAGTCGTTCCACATGATATACATGGAACTCAATACATGGTTTTCGTAGATAAAAAAAAAAGAAACGTTGAAAAATATTTTTATGCTAGTAAAACGAGGTAAACGTAAAATTCCGAGAGCTTTTCACTTCTGTGTTCGAAAACTGGAAACCGATTTATTACGAAAGCCCATACCGTATATTGTGGATGGTTATTGGATACAATTATGTAAATACGTTACGTGACTGGTACGGTGGCGTCTTTGAGCAAACACTGAGCTTTTTCATGGATTTTGATAAAAGGAAGCAAAGCGTGAAACCCCATTGAGGAAGTTCCAAAAGATTTAGAATGCTATACAGTCGAGGCAATTCAATTAGGTCGAAATCGATGTTCGTGCCAGTCTGCCTGTTTTTCGGATACTTTCCACTTTTTTGTCAATTTTTTTTCAAAAACTTACGTTCAGCATTAAATTTACGAGAGAATAGAAAAGAACGGCGTCTCCACGGTTCTCGCTGAAGCTCCAAAAAAAAAGGTGTCACGTATAAAAGCTCTCCCCTATTTCCACTGAATTTACATCTAGATGTAATCGGACCCGTTGTCGAATATCCGAAAAAGCGAGACACAAAAAATTGCTTCGGCTACTCGACATCCCACTATTTTTTATGCGGTAAATAAATATATTTCCAAAAATCATTTATCAAAAAAAAAACTTTATTCATGACAGTCTTTATCGTACCTCGATCTTAACCATGTCTATAGAATACCATATAAAGGATATTACTCGTCAAAAAAAAAGCTCAAGCTCATATACGCTTTACATATTTCATGCAACTTTCCAACAACTATATATACATATATACACGTACACACACATACACACATATGTGCTCATAACATGTGACCAATTTACTTATAAAATCCCAATTACATAACATTACCCAGTTACCCACAGTAGCCATACAAAGCTTTTACCCGTATACGAATATCGTATAAGAAAATCTCGTCTATATACGCGTGTGTTCGATTTTCCCCCTAGTGCAGCATTGCACGTTAAACCGTATTATTAAATTCAGCAGAAATCATTCGTTCGAATATTTATACGATTCCATATAAGCCGGTTGGCATTCTATATTCCTAAGTACAGTATCGTCGTTGATATTGCTACTGTATTTACAGTGCATTCAGTCCAGTACGTATTGCACCGTAGGTATGTAAACCGATAAGTAGATTACTCGAAATGTCCATATGCACTGTATATGGGATATATCACGGTATGCTAAATGGTTTATGCTAAAATATTTTACCTTTGAGATAACAGAGAGTTGAAGATCGAATCGATAAAGTTTCAAATGAAGTTTCAAATATATATACACATACACATATACACCCAGTGATTTTCAACTTTTCGGAATAATTCATCGACAATGCCCGTTGTCGTCCATATCCTGGCAGTCCTCAATCGAGCGACAAAAGCACCATGCATACACGTGGTAAGCGTCGCTCGAAAAAATTCGCAGATTCATATCGATCATCGTTCCCGATTTACCATGAGAAATGAATCAGCCTCGATGATAAGATAAATACGGTATCCATGCATTGCATAACCCCTAAGTAAAACAAAAAAAATAAAGCCGTATACACAAGAAAAAAATCAAGTAGCGAAATATCGAAAAGCTTCGAGGATGATAAGAGTCAGCGATATTGCATCGAATTCGCAACGTCATTGTTTGCCACGTCGATGACGTAACAGTAATGATCGCCCAATGGAGAAGAAAACGAAAGAAAAAAGTATCCACAAATATCGAAACAGCCAGACTCGAACGTGGCGTTGACTTTTTTGTACCGTCGATATTTCGCGTATCGTCACCCGAAAAACAAAAAACCCAAAAATCATTCGCTCATCGTTATCGTACATCAATTCTCGACTTTTTTTATTTTCAAACTCTGTATCCCAAATACGGAAACTGACAAGTGGCGCCACCCTTTTTCTCTTCCGTTTCCAACATCATCCCCAGGCGTCTGACCACGTCACGTACATCCAATTTATCCCCCGAACGGCCTGACGATCGTCATGTTAACCCATAAGAAAATTTTTTTGCAAAAATTTTTTTGCCAATAATAACGTTCGCCAAAACAACCTAAATAAAAGACCATTCGTTATCATCGACAATGAGTTATTATCGATACACATTATTCCGAAGATCCCATAAAGTCACGATACGCGTAAAGAGCTTACAACGAAGTGTTGACGAGTAAAAAAAAGCTCGAGGCAAATTTTGCTTTTTGAAAATCCACAATGGTCTTACGACTATTCGAATGAATACCCAGAATGCAAGATCGGTAAACAGCCGTATTGTTCCAGGATAAAGAAAAAAAAAATGCTTATTAGGCAACACAGCTGTATGCGCTGATACGTTATCACAGTAGGACGAATTGTATATCCACAGTACACAATTGGTACATCGCAGTATCGATATATGGACCCATGAAAACAACCATTAACTTAATATTACATTCGCCTGATACTAATGACTCTAATCAGCAACCCGTTATATTGTTACGTTCGAGGTGAACTAAACTCCGTGTTTACGTAATACACGTGTAGCAAGCTACCGGCACACACAGTACAATAGTTCCCAAAAGAGTCACCAGGGCTACAAATATGTCCTGGATACCCCAAAATGGGAATTTGACGTAAACGTCATTCAGTCAAGTCGTCGTTACGTAATGACATATTAAATACGTATCCGGGCAGTCACACGTGCTACTGTGTAATCGGGATTTGACATACCGAGCCTAATTTAATCTGAGGTACTTTGATCCGTGCCGCTTTGATCATTCGGCTGATCGCTTATTGGGATCGCTTGTGATACGTATATAGGTATAGATCGCCCTAAGGCTATTCGGATTGTCTAAACGAGGTGGGATGATGCTGGGACAACGTGAGATGAGATTTCGAGATGGGGATGTAATTTTTGAGGGGGCTGAGGGGAGCGGGGGTGTATGTGGGAATTCTTCGAAGTATTCTAATAAAATCAAAGGCTCAGGTTGGATCATTGGTACGTGCGTTTACAGGACTGAATATTTGACGGATGGAGACTTTATAAGGAATTCGAAGTAATGCTTGGGGAAGAAAGCGGAAGTGACGTTAATAGGGCTCTGTAATTCCGGATGGTTGGGCAGAGCTTACGGAATAGAGTAGATGGAGGAAAAAAAGAAAAAATAATTCATTCCTTGTTCGCTGTAGTCTCGTTAACGTTAAAACCGCCGGGACCGCCTTCTTTAAAGGCGTCGCGACGCAGGCGATACGGTTGTGGTTGGGCGGGAGGGAGGAGGGTGGTCGCGGGAAAAATATTAACGCGGACGTCGCCGAGTATTCTCATGGGCGTCGCGACGCGCGTCCTTCGTCTTTGACTTTTTTTTATTCGTCCATTCTTCCTCTTACCGTTGGGGATTTCTTTATTGTAACTACGTCTTTTTTTTTCTTTATCTCTTTGCTTCTAGAAGGTTTTTATCCCCCTTACGAGCTTTTACCTTTTTGGTGCTGGTGCACGAAGCGTTTGGTATCTGTCGACAGTTGAAGGTATATTTAAATGGGTGAAAAAAATGCTTTGATCCTTTTTATCGCAAAAACTCGTAAATACGATTAAATTACGAGGCGAAAATAAATATTGGATTTTATACAGACAATCGGCGTTGGCCGTATAAATTAGTTATGTAAATTCATTTCGTCATGTTTCACCGAGTAATGAGAGTCTAGAGAAATTTTTTAAGGCAAATTGTATGACGTCAGACGTAAGGTAAAGCCTTCTGGACAGTGGGAACGAAAAACAGAGACTACATTTATTAACACATTGCGTACGGTTCACGAGATATCTCGTTTTTAGCAAATTGAACGTTGCGGCCGGGCCACGAGATATCTCGTTTTCATGTTTTTTTTATTTAATGGGTAAATAAGAAACTGTGCGGTTTCTGAGGGAGTGTTCAACGCGCAGAGCGCCGTACACGTGTTAAGCGTAAAAGCTCGAAAAGCTGCTTTTGGTGTATTACGAGGAAATCAATTATCTCCCGTTTCATACGTTACTTCTGTAAACTCGGCTCGATTCTTGACTCTCGCAACGATCTTGTAAATCTTTCGAATCCAAAAAAAATTGTTCACCCTATAGAGCGGCACGCGCGTAAACCCTCGGTAGAATTTTCTCGACAATGCTTGGCGTCCCACTTGTAAGCTCGATAATGCTCCACAGAATGAACTTCAGGACACGAGAGCTTTCGTCGATACAATTTCAAATCCTTGTAAACGAATGCCTAACAAGTACACTGTACATTGTGCGAGACTTCGTGGTTCAAATCTGGAGTTCATAAAATACATTTTTTTTTGAAAAGTATTTCTTTATCCTACAATAGCACTAACTGCTCTCTGAACCAGGATCGATTTACTTATTTTAACGAGGTCACCCTTATTTTCCATGGAGATTGTTACGTCACGAAGAATAAGGTACTTTGGCACAAGTACGAAGGTAATTTTGCGTTATTGCCCGTTAAAGTATCAGCAATGGTGTTTGGTCAGGATGATGAGAAAATTAAAAAAAAATATGTATCCCAAAAATATCTTATCTTTCATTTGTATCGGTGCTTGAAATGAGGTTTTATATTAAAAAAAAAAACTAATTACGGGTAACGATTTAAAAAAAAATAAATACAATAAACCAGAGAACCCAAATTGTGGGGACCAAGCAATTGCAGGAGCAATGCTATACACATAGGTGACAGACTTATATCCTTCCTACGCCAATGTATTACTATTCTCAAGGATCAAGCAACCACTTCGGATTCTCTATCAGCAATGGAAGATCGAGAGTCGCAGCCAATCTTGGAGTCGAGTGCGAACAGATTCGCGAAAAGCTTCGCTGTATAATAAAAAGCCTCATGATTTAAACATGAAAAGTGTCCTAGGCGTTGTACAGTGTCTGTCAAAAAGAAGTCGACAGCAATTTCAGGGACAAATCTGATATTTAATCGATGGGACCGAAACGAAGGAATTTTATTAAATTTACTATACCCAATGGCGTAGTCTCTTGGATAATAGGATTTCAAATGGCATTCGTTTAAATATAATCCAATGCGTAGTCTCGATTCCACAGCTAAAAGGACTTTTTAAATTAAACCTTAAAGGCTACTCCACAACGTCACTTTATTACTTCGAGTCATATTTCCATCGATTTCCCAATTGGCCTATGACGAGCATCGCGATGACTTTACTACCCTGAAATATTTTATTCTGGACCAATGCCAGAGATCTTTCTCCAATGGCATTCCCTCGGGAGTCGTTGATTTGTATATTAATATATTATTATTTATAGACGAAGTTCCCTCTATTAATTTCACTTTCAGTAAATGACTCACGTCTTTTCTAAGCGACAGTTTCATTATCGTGTATACATTGAATATAAAAATCGATTGAAGATAATTTTCAAAATTATTCAACAGCACAGTCCAACGATTAAAAAAAGCGCCGTATCGGGTAATAAAAAGTATATGAATTTTGAGTGAAAAAAAAAATGTTGACCCGTAGCAAGTGTTATTATCGCTGCTATCATTTTATTATTGTGCACATGTGCATCTGACGTTTGAAACGTCACTCCTCGAAATTGGAATCAATAGATTCAGTTCGCAAATTGTCCAATAAAAGTCATCTGTCGATTTTTGCGATTTTGTTCTGGCGATGAAAGAGGTGTGAGGAGGTGTGGCTGGGAGACTTCGTAAAAGTCACTTTCGACACATATGTCACATATGCATATATCCACAGCGGATACAGGAGTCTCATTGGTTTTCAAAGGTGACTGGATAAAGCTTTGCTTCGTGGAATCGAGATGGACTGCCAAAGTGAAAAAAAAGAAAAGAAAAAGTGTTATAATAAAAGTTTCAAGTGGACGTCTTGAGTCGGTCAAGTGGCGCAGAGCAATATTCCGAGGAAAGTCTATATGTCGCCATAGGGACGTTGCCGAAAGTATAGAAAAACGAAATGTCGCGTCTCCATGTATCGATGTAGCTGCACACACAGACAGAGGAAGAAATTCTGAAGTGAATTTAAGAATAAATGCATCTTCGATTTCGTGGAATCGATCGAAGCAGTCTCGATTTTTTTTTCTCTTTCGTCTTTAACGCCCCGTTTCTCCTTCTCCGACCCTTCACTTATCTCGCGTATTTTTCTATTTTTCAAAGTATACTCCACCGCTTTGTATGCTTATGTAGGGACTTTTCAGAAACTTTTGTCGTACCCTGTACTACTTCTAGGATCCCTATGGCGCTACTATTATACATATATACCACCCAGTATAAATCAATGATTCAATACTGTGAATGGCTGCCGATACGATTATCCTTACTCTATAAAATTCAAATTGTTCCATACTCGAGATCTGGATATAAATTTTACTTTTCCCTTTTTCAAAAAAATTAATCTTGAGATTTTCAATTTCTTTTTTTTTTTTAATACAAATTTTCCGAACTTCCACACTGGTATTGAAAAATTTTTTTAGTCACGGAATACACTTCCGGTAGTCCTTGATCCTTCCTTCAAAATTTAATGGCCAATCGTGTTACATTACGCAATCATGTCAAATTCTACTATTGTACTGTGTACAGTCAACACGGAAACGGAATCAAAGGCAGAATTTGGCGTCGGAGTGAACTCAGCTGTGTTCGACGCATCCCTCAGGGACCATTCCCAAACCTTCTATCTTACCACGTAATCAGTCACAGCCTCCCACAGGACACATTAGCCTGATAAATTCATCTAGTTTGAATTTAACATTCGTTAAGTGAAATAAGACTGGTATCGAAAAGAGCCATTCAATTTTTAAAGCCCCACCCACCCCTTACTTACACATGAGTATCCTTTAAAATATCGTATTATTAACAACGTAATTTGACATTTTTTGCGCATCTATACCATTAGGGTGAATCGAGTATTTTGTGAGAGCGACTATACGTGTGAAGTTATAAAATGGTTGAGGACTCCCCTTTAAGCCTGAGATAGATAACCGAAAGAGGATCCCTCGTCAGAGAAGCGAGACGACTGGGCGTGATATCACGAGGGTCCCTACGTCATTTCCCAATTACCAAAATAATAGCACGACTCACGAGTAACGGAAATTAAGATTATTTGGTCAGAATTTCAATTTCCGTTCAGGAAATCCCACACAGACAGTTCGACGAACCGCGTAATGTCGTCTGCAGAGAGAGACTCGAAAAAGAATTCCCCAAACATTTAGCATTGGTTTCAGACTTTAATTTGATTCAATTTACAGAAAATAATTTTCCCCCAAAAAATATATTAAAAAAAGAATATTCCAATTAATATCCACATATGACTCAGTATGTATCTACTCGTTTACATTATATACATATGTAAAACCTTGGAACGCATAACGAATCAAGTCCGAGAATGTTCACCCTATACGTTTAATGCATGTAAATGACATACGTGAAAAAGAAGTCGCGTACATCGCGATAGGGATTTTATGAGTATCTCATACGTGTATATCTGTGTATATATATATATATGTATATATATACACAGATATGGAATTTTTAATCGGAAAATCCATGTAAAGTACAAAGTGCTATGACGGATCGTACATGGACGTAGAGCGTCGGGACGCTCCGCGACTAGACTAATTTAGAATTTCATCCAGACGACGCTATCGTCCCTTTGTAATCGCCTTAATGTTTTCACCGCGCGGGACAATTTAAACTGAAAAGGAAAAGAGAAAAAAAATTTATTTTTAGATGACGAATTCATGAATAATTTAAAAAAGGTCGTTCAACCGGTTCGTTCAATTTTACGACTTTCGCCGGAGAGACGATTTTTAAGCTCCAATGTGAATTCGTCTTTATTGTTTTTTTTTTCCTCTACTTTACCTACTATTCCTCTAATGTATGCGAATTGGTACGATATCGAATAAGGCCGTGCTTTCGGCCAGAATGTATCCACTTCCATGAATTTACGAGGGTTTAACCCCTCATCCCCTGCGAACGTTCCTGCCGCGGGAGATTTGAATCCTCTGAGAGCCTCAGGGCCTGTTTAACCTACGGAATGATTCTGGGTAAAAAGTGATACCCAAGGATGGCCGGTGGTTCGTCTTACTTGACGTAGACGGATCGTTACTGGACGCCATTTTGAAACTTGACCTACACTCCGATTTACGAAGGAACCATCTCTTCACTTATCTTTCTTTTTCGTGAAGGCTATACATAAACCTTCGGGGCATTAGGAACCTATAGATAAAAGGGATAGGATGAAAAATTCATCCATTTTCTTTCTTTCCTTTTTTCATCTTCTCTTTTTCTATTCCCCCCCCCCCCCCCATGAATTTCCTCCCACCTTCGCCAAACTTCGTTACTCAACGTCGTTTTCGAGTCTTTACAAAACTTTTCTCAATCGTATGGCACGACCATGAAAGCTCCGGATTAATTAAAGTCCAGACTCGAAGTCTGGTTCCTTTGCTAACTTTCCGGCTCGTTTCGTCAAATGTGAGACGAACACTGGTATCTGTCCTTGTTATCTAAGACGTTAATTGCGCATTATTTCGTGACGATTAATTAAAAAAAATGTATACGATATCTTCTTAGTTATCGTGTCCAATAATGACTGCGTGGACTGTACGAATAATAATAAGAATGAAAATCAACTAATTGCATATGCAAAGCAAGTAATAAAATTAATGTCAAAATTAACCTGCGTTTCGTTTCAATTGTTCGGAGGGACAGTGGGACAGTGAAAAAAAGACATAAGTCTCGTGAGATTACGTAATCAATTGTAATTAAGAACAAATCGTTACCACGTATACAGGGTGGCCTCGATGTGAAAAATAAATTTTTCCCTATCAGCCTGTTACTGCGTATGCGGTGTGGCTGGATTTGAAAAATAAAAAATAATTTCTCCCTATCGGTTGTTGGAATTTTCTTTCACCATTACAAAGCCCCAAATAAATCCTACCTCGAAGGTTTAAGCGGCTAAGCTTTTTTTGACGTTAATCGACATATCCATAAGTGGAATTATCGTTTCACTTTTGGATTTCAATGTTTGCCGTTTTTCTCATGTAGATTACACACGAGTGAGACGCGAAAGTGAAATTTCGTAAAAACGAGGGCAAACCCAATATATCGCGTTTCAACGATACATGCTAATTAAAATTAAAGGATTTATCCCCGTCTGGAATTAATCTTCCAGGTTTATAATCTGCGTTCAGGTTAACCTGGGAAAGTCAATTCGGCGGTTTAGAATTTTTACGCTAAAATCATAAGATTTTGAAATTTCAAATCAATAGGTGCTCAAGGCATAACAGACCCCTCATATCAGTATACCACATGATAATAGTACAATGATTATTTAATCATTCATTCTCAAGAAAATTTTCGGCATCATTATCCTCCAATAATAACGATAAACTAAAAATCACGATATAAAGAAAAAACAATAATTATCTCAATAAAATTTTCAACCTCACCCATTCTCATGTCAGTCCCCATTTAACACGATTCTATACGACGAAGATTAATTTTCGCTATCAGCGTCCAATCGCGAGTCAACGTTGAAAATAATGATTTTCTCACGTATATCCCAGATACGTATTTTGGATAAATGCGAATTGCTAAATTATCAACGGTGCTTTAACGCGGAGCCATTTAAACAGTGAATAATTATTTATCACCCAGATAAACGTCACACGTTGGCTGACGTCATCCGAACGTCCCGATTTTACGTAATTAGAGTATCTTTTCATTAGCAGTGTTAATTATCCAACCTGCTCAGAGAAATACGTTCGGAATTAACTCGTATAGAATAAAAGTCAAGTGTGAATGGAAAAGATAAAAAAAACACTTTTTTTTCCCACAAAAAATATTCACCAACCAGAAAATTATGGTATAAAGGCTAATTTCAAAAGTTGTAACTTTTCAACTCACCCTTGCGAGAGCCACTGCTGGAAAACTGTCCCAGGCGAGTTGCGCTTCCTCCCCAGTGTTTCCATGACGTTGACCTGATAATATTCTCGCTGCTGTCAGGGTACTCATACCCATCCCGTCGCCTACGAAGAAGACGACACCCCTTGCGACAGCAGTTGGGGATGTGCTGGTGCCACTGGACGTGGCAGCAGCACGGACACGTGCTTCGATCGCCCTCGCGGCAGATTCATACCAAACTTCTTTCTCTGAAAAAAAAAAAGAAAAATAATATTCAATTCATACAGGTAAGGTACTAGGAATCTATTTTCTATATTGGGAAAAATGTTTCATTTTTTTTAAGGGATGATATTTTTTTTATCAATACAAAAACATGGAGTGATATTCCGCGTGACATTGTCATGCGGTGATATAATGGGATTGTTTGGGGGGAGAGGGGGGGGGGGGGTTTATTAAATATAAAAAAATACCTTGTCATTTTTTGCAATATTTTGCTTTTTCATTATTCAAATTATTGAATTACGTTTCACGGGTAAATAAACGGCGAAAGGGTTCGTACGCATGGCAACGACGCAAATGGATTTCATAACAGGATGTATCGGCAAGTGGTAATTTTTGAAAAGGATTTTTGGATACGCCATGGAAACTGGGTCGCGTTTCTATGGCGCGAATATATTCCGGATGAGAAACCCTTATCGCCATGGACTGTCAATGAAAACATGAAGAGCAAAAAAAATTTGTTCTCAATGACCGCATTCAAAGTTCTACGATTAAACGTAGCTTTGGGAAAAGGACGAAAGGTCGAAACGAAGCAGAATGAATTTAGGTTAATTTATTCCCACCCTCAACCACAGTACCACCCTCGAACACGGTATACCTAAATATTTATGAAAGTGCCCGAAAAAATTAGGCAGATCTACCCAGCAGCGAAGAATGTCTATTCCGTTGTTTGCATCCCGACACAAAATTGCCAAGACATTTCGAGGACACGTATGATAAAATTCAAATTTCGATAATTTAAAAATACACGAATTCCATGACTTTTCGTAAATCAAGGTCAGCACACGTGGACGATTAGAAGGGGGTCGCAAGCTATGCTTTGCCGTAGCCATAAATTTTCATCAACTCAAAATTTCCTCTCATAAATCCTAAAGCAAGAAAGAAGGATCGCCGTGCCAGCGAACCGCTACCACTTGTATTGTTATCAACTCGCGCAACCTCCCGTCCATTTTTATCATTAATTCCAAGGCTAATCGGTTCACCTATCCCATAAAGGAACGAGAGATTGCGTAATCCAGCAAAAGTCCCCAAGTATCGTCATTTCAATCGTCATTACGTAATTAACACAGGAACCCCTCATACCTTACTACTCACGTATGAAAAAAAATCCAAGAGTTCCTCCTGCTGTTCCTTTTTTTTCGGACATCACTTGTGCACTGACTGGCTTATCATTCCCCCTCAGCTTGAAATCCCCTCCCCTTATCAGCCATTCAGATTCTTCTATAACGACTGTTCGCACCCTCCCCCCCTCCTTCCATGTACCTAAACCCACGTCGTATATTGACCTGAATTTTTTTTCTTCACCTAAACTAACCGACTCCCTGTTTTTCTGCTGATTCCGTAAATCGCCTATTCCACCCCCTATTGACAGGGAAGAGCGGCACGTTAAATAAACGGTGTACCTAATCGACAGATCGTATCGGTAACAGTTATACGTATATGCAGTACAATATAAAAAAACAAGTACATACATATATAACACCCCATATAAATCACGTGCCCGGAATAAGAGAAAAAATGAATTAAATTCCTCGAGTTTGTCATTAGATTCAATCGGAATCTCGAGTGTGGGCAGAGTTTTGAAGTTTATTTAAATTCCTCGAAGTCCCCACCCAGCGACGACGACGCCAATCTCGTAGAAAAGGACGCTCGGCGTCGATTAATAAAAACGGACTTTATAAGTCGCATTCCCTTAACAGACGTACCCTACACGTTGAAACGCAGCTGACTAGGTATTTTAAAGAAAAAAAATGGCACCAATCAGGTAGATAAGGGTTGTTTTGAAAAAAAATTCTGGTACATCACAAAATTTTTTTTCGAATATGTCGATAAGTTATACACGCGGTATGACAAAAAGACAATCATCAACCCCGGCGAACAAACGATTCAAGGAACTACCCCTATATCATCCCTTATAACTCTGGGCGATGGATTGACATCGGCAAACTAGATTACAGCCCGTCACTGGGATATAACGAATGAGCTATTACCACGGGGAAATAGCTCATTACTAAGGGATTGGTAATGGCTCATTTCCGTTCCTGCATACGCGGACCGGATATGACGTATCTCAATACGTTTCGGGATTTCCGGTATGCCGAATGACAAAACTGGCAAATTCCATTAACGAGATTGTAGCGTACGTTAGGGGTGAAAATTTCAATATACAGTATCGTAGTAGTCCGGGGTGATAAAAAAAAAAATCTGGCATTTCGCATCCCATTGTATCCAAGAAACAATATAAAATATACAAAAGCTATTTGATTCGCCGTTTTCCTATGTACCACGTAGTATCAATACTTTCACGTGGGTGTTTTTTTTCTCTTAACAAAACAGCCCGAAAAATCTTTTACGGAAATACACACACACCGCGCATGTATTTCTTTAAAAAGAACTATAGCCCCTGAGGGATGCGGATGCCTGTATAAGGTTTCATTCCTTATCTAGGATATCGGGGGCAATACAAAGCCAAGAGCCCAATTTATTCCGTCACATCATACTATAGCATATATGTACGATATATGGTATATAAATAAGCTATCGTACATCCTATCTGCTATTCATGCACCCACGTATCTTAATGCTCACATGGCGGGTTTGATTTTATCTTTATCAAGATTTCGCGAAAAGTTGACAAAAATTGAATTCCTCAAATAAGCCTATATATACAAGTATTATGTATATGTATACCAACGAATCCACAAGTATCAGTGGATTACAGAAACGGGTTATCAGTGCCAAACCCCGTCAGTGTTTATTCGACCAAGTATCGACGAGGGGGTTGTATCAATCTCGGCGTCAAACGGCGGGCGCATAAATCAATCAGGTTACAATCGAATTTCATCATTGCACCTGCACGTCAAACGAACCGTTATAAAGTGATGAAATGCATCGGGAACCGACGATGAATTCGAAAGGTCGTGGCTGAGTGCGAAAGAATCCGGCTGTGTGAAGTTGGCAATTTGTTGTTAAAAATTAAAAAATGAAACTTAGTTTCAATAGCATCCGGAAGAGTTCTGATAATAGTCAGGAAGAGTTCCGGCGATATTTAGCAAAACTATTTTTAAAACCTATCAGCAACTATAGATATCCGACAGAACTATTGAAACTGCCTATTAAAATTTGTTTTTAAATAGAGATGCTACGGGAGCACCTCGGAAGTATTAATCGCGTTTTCTTGGCTTCAATAGTCGGAACTATTTCGAACAGAGCTTAAAAAATTTTTTTTAATAAGTTGCCAACTTCACACGTGTGAACCATCCGTGAGAGTGCGGGCGCAAGTCTGTGCTGTGAAGTGGGATACACAGGGGCAGTGGGACAATGATATTTCGTCGATACGCAAACTTCGATACGTATCTTGTGAACGGCGGGAAGCAAATATCGTGTCAATATAAAAATCGCCGAAATACCGTTGTCGCGTTATGACGAATATACATGAAAATAACTGGTCGGTTGATTGCCGTCAAACAGAAAGTGTTACGAATTGGATTTAATGAATTTTAAGTAATATCGTGCGTCGAGAGAGAATCGAGGGAAATTGTGTAAATGAAGTTTATGAAATTTGAAATCAATGATAAAAAAAATTGAGCATTATATTGATTAAATATGAATTGTTATTACGGTTAAGGTGAATTTCCATGGAACTGATGTAAAAGTCATTTTTGTCGGTTTTTGGTAAAATTAAAGGTTACGGATAATAATCGGGTGCAGGTAAGTTGAGAAAATAAATGAGCAATGTATTGTCGATATGAATTATCATCGTTGAGGCGAATATCCATGAAATTGACGTAACCGTAATTCTGTCGTTCGATGGATACTTCACTTGGTCACACTAATTGAATCATCCGTGTAACAGAATCATCCCTTAGTAACACGCCATTCCGGATCCAATACTGATTTCAGATTGGATGGCGAAATCGAACCTCCTGTATTTCGTTGTGTCTGTGCACAATGAAGCGACAGAAGGACGACATTGTTCAAAGGGATAATTTTCAATCGAACATGTCATCGATCGATAATATTCAATTAGATGAACAAAAGGTATCAACAATTAATAGAAATGATTAAAAATACTTATATAGCTATAGTACTAGTTATAATTCATCACGGCGCATTTTCATCACAGCGACAGTACCAAGTGGCATAAATAACGACCTCAGAATCTGATAACACCGATGATACATTTTTCCTTGAAAATCGCCTATAGCTCGCGCCAAACCGTATCTTACATACCCAAATCGAATGTGAAAGTTTTTGTACAATTTTTTTAAAAATGAACGAGCTTTAAAAAAATTCATAAAATATAAAAAAAATGTTTATTCAGTGTGCACGCTCCTTTATGCATGGTCCCTTTGATTTCACGCAGGTGCATTAAGGCCGTCACACAACCCAGACGAACGAGAAGCGTTGCCAGAGAAGACTTTGCAAAACGAAATTTTCCCGAGCACCCGCATAAAGGCGATTTCTAAGGAAACGGATATGAGGAGCGTCAACGACACAGAAGCCTCGTACACACGTCGGAAACTCGATGGGTTTTTTTTTTCTTTCCCGGAGTGCGAGTGACATAACATAACATGAAACAGCACGCGTTACTTCGCTACCCTTAAGCGAGTCGCCACGCAGGCTGTCGGTGAATTCGCAAAGTAAAATAAAAAAGCACTATATATCGCATCCTTTGGGCATTTCCATATTTTTATACCTCGACTGTGCAAATGTCCATTTTCCTTTTCTCTTCGTACGTCACGTGTATCACGCAGCGAAATTTACTTTACGTCGACGAAAAAAATTTTTTTCCCTCAACCTCCGTCTTGGTACTTATGTCTTGACAATTTTCAGTGACGAAAACGTATTTTTCGTTTACGTCGGGACCCACTTTTCCACTTGGCTCTGCTGCTCCTTCTTCCATCCAGACTCATTTTCGTATTTGGCTCGTTACGTAAATTAGTGCAAACATCAAGCGGTGAAAACGAGAGACGAATAAAAAGCGAATAAACAGAGCTCATAAACGAAGAGAGTAGAAACGAAGTACCTTCGACAAGTTCATAGGGCATTTTTAGCTTTACCTCTGGGTTTTCCCGTTACGAAGTTATCCCGCAGCGAGTATAACCACTCCAACGTTACCGAGGTTGCTGGCGGGATGAAAAAAAAAATACAAGGTACAATCAAAAACAGTTTCTCACGTAATTCCCTATGTAAAAGTCACACGAAGATCCATGTAACGAGACAAGATAATGATAATTCGTTTCACAATTCTTTTCAGACTTTTCAGTCGACCTTCTGTCACGCGCGATCTTTCCAAACGCGCAGGTTTCCAGGTCCATTAGTTTTGTCACGCCTCGCGAACAAGGCTCAGAAATTGCGAGTCGATTCTTCGGCTGCATTATGGAGAATTTTCAATTGACTATTGAACAATGGAAATTTCTTGTATTCTCAAAGGATGTCGACGTAACGATATGTATTTTTATCCCCATAGAATATAAGCCAAGAAAGGATACGTATGTACGTACGTTGATATTGTGGTATATTAGTTATATGTATCGATTCCAATGTGCGACTGTAATATTTAAATATCTGAATTTTAATTTTGATCCCATACCCGTGGTAACGTATACAATTTTTTTTTAGTTTTTAGGTAAATACAAAAAGTTAAACTAGTTTTGGGCATATTGAACGACAAAGTCATGAGGTGAGAACGTGACCGAATCTTTGGGTATGTGACCGACGGATCGTTTCTTTGGGAAATACGCGTTAAGAAAATAGATGAAAAGTCAAGATTTCTGCTCCTTTGAACTTTAGCCGAGCTTTCCTCGAGTCAATTTCAATTTTTCCACATCATCTTTCATCTTGACAAATATTCTTTTGCTTTGAGCATAGACTATGAATACATTGTATGTTGCATCCATGTGATCGATAAGGCAATTTCCAATGAAACAGCCAAAGTAGGTACGGGTATACTGGTTATATTGCTTCTTAAGACAATCTCCCACGAATGGACCAATACGAACTTGAATCAGCATCCATGAAAATCTCAGACGAATAAAATATTTCATAGTGGATTAAAATACAAAAATTCACTATGGCATCTCGAGTAAGTAAATTCCGAAAAAAATTGTTTTCTCAATCGTTTTCCATTATTTCAAAAAGGTCAGAAAAAAAGCAGTTACTTACCCAAAACACAGGTACCAAATATCCAGTGGCGTAGAGCGAAGGAAAAATATCCATTCCTCGCAACTCCAAGCATCAGGGAAAAGAACAAGACGAAGAATAACAAAAAAACAAAAAAAAAGACGTTTCCGAGATAAAATGAAAAATTTTACATTTCACATTTATCACAAATGCCCCCAAAAAAATTCACGGTTCAAATCCAAGCAGAGTATCACACACCCTACTCGTTCCCTATGGTATCCATCTACAAGACGTCTATCGTACCCATCTGCCCCAACGAGTCTTGTGAAAGCAGAAAATTTCTTTCAGACAATTCGATCGTCATGACGTCAAGTATCAAGCGTAGACGTCAATGGGAATAGAAGAAGAAAAGTTTTTCTCCATTACCGTTAACGATCTTTTTTTCCCACCGAGCCGTTGCGCAAACATCCAAGTGAACGTCGTAATGGAAGAGGAAGAAATGAGAGTGGAGAAAGAAAAAAATCAAGTAAAACCATACCGATTGGCATAGAAAGAACCATAAAAGGTCGTTTATGCAACCGTGAATATTCTCGTGAGCGTAATCTAAGCCATGTATACATAAATTAAAAAAAAAAATCCGATTCGCAACACTACTACCGAAGCCCAGTCGTCGCGAAAAATTTCGCCATCCGAATTCCACGTTGTTAAAAAAAAAAGAATTAAAAGAAATGTAAACGAATTTCAAAAGATTTTAGAGCGAATTTGCTGTTTCTCGTTTTTAGGCAAAAATTTGTCAAATTTTTTGCGAATACAAGAGTGGAAGAAAAATCAATTAGTTTCCGTCAAAGTATCGTACACGCGACGCAGCAGCATCCCTGGACCACGATGTCACATACCGAATATCCTTCACCAATGAATCTATACATTTTTTTTCCCCAATTGATGGCTCCGAGGCTCGAACGCACTTTTTCTATTGGATCAACCAGCATTGACTCCCAGTACGAAATCCCAAGACTCAATTACGTCGAACAATCCCACGAGCACTTGCGAGCTGTCATTTAGCACAGAAAGTATTGACGTTATATCCGTGGACCAAAGTGCCTGGTTGGTTTCCCCTGTCTCTCACATAAAGGTCCGTTCACATTTATAGAATTTCGTCCCTTCGGTATAAACGGCGCCGTACTATAACAGCGTGTCATTATATGTGTCGGCGTGTTTCCGAAACTTCGAATGAAAGCCACAGATGTCAGCACGGTAGTTGCGCAAGTGGCTGTTTACGAATTTCATATGAAAATAAAACGTATGACCGAGAGGGTTGGAAAACTGGTGAAAATTTTTTTTCTACTCATTTTATTACCCATGTAAGGGATGACGAGGTACGTAGATTCCCGTAATTCAAAAAAAAAAGAAAAAAAATGTCATCTGACCCCTCTCAATGCGGTTGAACGAAGATGCGTCAAAAGCACGTTCTTTTCTTCCACGGTGCTGATGGTCCCCCATTAACCCCATTTCCACAAAATTATACCATAAGGGAGTATTATTCGCAGGGATGAAAACTTACCGCCGCCCCCTCCCCCACTCCACCCCCTCGGCAGTAAGACATGGGTATTTAGATATGTAAATGCGAATACGGGTTTCCATTGCCTCCCTTCGGTACGAGCAGGAAAAGTATCCCTTGGAGTAATTATTAAAGTGTGTCAGAAAGGGGTGGTTTCCCTTGAACTTTAGTTAAGCTTGCACTCTCTTAATGTGCCTGCCCCGTAAACTCCCTCGATCCCTTTTAGCACCATCTTGCGTAAGCAGGGGGTCTTGCTCGCGTATAAAAACTACCCCCTTGGTAATTACTTCTCAATTTCTTTTTTTTAATTCAAATTATTTTCAATCTCCCTGTATAACCGAGACATTATTCGTATTATAATTTTCCAATAAATTATCGAAATTCACAATATTTTTTAATTACCACCGCACCATGATTGCCGCTATGAATTATGGTCTGACTGTCTAAGCCCTCTTTCTACTGTATATACGTACAATATATAACAATCCCCGGACAAGCCATACAGACAGCCGATACCGGGTGACCGCTGAAGGGATGATTGATTGGCAATCATCGAGAGTCGATACGTCAATTAATCGGTGTTAGGATCGAGGACATCCGGTCGATCACGAAGCCAAATAGTTTGCCATGAGTAAACGAGTCTGACGTTGAACCGCCTTCGGAATTCAAAATGGCCACGTAGAGCTTCGCTCAGGTGCACAAGGCAGTAAAAAGTTGAGCCCTTGGTGTATTAAGCCGGGATATTTGATTTGGCTCGAACAAAGGTTACCGGTCGTGTCAGTAAAAGCGTCGAAAAGTTACAACCGGAAGTCGACGATTTTCGATGGGCATTTTCGGTTGCCGATTGGCCCGGTAATTTCGATGGCCGTCGATTAAAGTGGCAAATAGGTAAAATCGTGGTAAGAAAATTTTTGCTCGATCGACTGCATACGAGTTTGAAAAAAATTTTTTAAATTCGCTCGACGCGCTTCAATTCACTCGGATTTGGCGCTGTCGATAAACGTCTCGATTCAGTTACCATTCGCGTCGCTTGTGATCGTGCCGAACTGAAATTGCCACACTGCCAATAACGGGTGACACTCGCGACACCGATTTACATCAGTCGAGGTGCGAGTAAGAATTAATAGATTAAATTTTTGTATTCGGCACGGCGATTGACTTTATACCGGGTGATTGAAATTTTTCGAATGGGCTACGATAAATTTTACTTAATCACTTCTGTACTAACCTCTGAACGGCTCCTTAATTTTGCGATAAAGCGGATAATCACGAGTGACGTTTGTATAATTAGTCAAGAGACACTTTGTTCCTGTTGAGAGGCCATGTCTGAGACTATAGTATATTTCCCGTAATTTCCCCCTGGGTGTAACTTCTCCCAACAGACGCAACTTCATTTGGTCCATGTAATATACTTCCGTTGAAATTTCAAGGTGAATTTCATGGATCGATCGTTGCTGGATTTGCATGGGATTTGTTAAAATTTACAAATTCCATTGAACGAGTGGGCGAGGATGCCTTTATGGGGGGTGAGAATAAAATTTTGAAATTATATTTGAAAAAAATTAGTAGCGGAAATAAGGTACCAAACACGCAGTACCGTGTCCCGTAAAAATATTGTGCGAGTTTGACCAATAATTTTTTTCGGGATTCTCGTGAAAACTCGCGACCTTAATTATACTCGCCGAAAGTCTTTTGGTCAGGTTAAAGTTGGCCAAAGTGATGGTAACAGGGGGGGAGAGAGAATTAGAAGGAATCAGAGAATCACGAGAATCCCACCAGGAACATCCGGACTGAACAAATTTTATTTTCAAAACTTTTCATTGGGATGCTGAATGAAACTTCGGTCCATCCTTACACCTCGTACTTTTATTTTCTCTCTTTCCCTCATGGTTCGAATTTCGCATTTCCTTTTTTAACCTCGAAATGAATTTCCGCAAATTACGTCCTACTGCTTCAACCCAACCCGCTACCGTTCTTTCTTCGTCGCCGTACTGCACTTCCGTTCGCCTTTAGATAGGCACTTCCGGCAAGAAATTGACTTTGACGGATATAAATCCCCAGGGGGATTGGGCGTCGATAAGTCGCTTCCTGCCCCAAACTCCCGATAAAAGTAAAAGGGCCAACAAATTTTTAAAATTTTATGCGATCCCTGTGGAATATATTATTGTAACAAAAATACCCCAAAAAAAGTTTTTAAATGTATGATTATCCCTACGCAAAAAATTTACTTGGTTAACGTACGTCGCTTTCAATTTGCGTAATACTCGAATCCACCCCAAAAACAAGTTACGGTCAAAGAAAAGCATACACGGAGAGAAAAAAATTTTCAAACGTATTTCGCGATACCCAAAGCACCAAAGAGGAGCATCGGCAGATGCCGTATATGCACGGGATAGTTTCGATGGCGTTAAATCGACAGAAGTAGAAAAGGGGGGTGAAAAAAAATTACACGAATTTACACGGGGATTACGTGTTTGGGGGTGGAGGAGAGGGTTCACGTGATCATCCTGACCGTGAAAATAATGAGACGAATTTTCATTAATTGCGGAACGATGATACCCGTTTAGAGGGAAAGATGGGAGGGTGCTGAATGGGCGGAATAGGAATAGGGGTGAATAACAATTCAGTACATTTACAGATGACCCAGGCATTACTAGGACCGTCCTACCATCCCTTACGATATACTGAGATAGAGGGTAAAAATTCAACCCGATTCGAGAGGCCTGAATTTTCCATATTAAGGGATGTTTTATCTCGCCCTATATATATATATATCGTATAACCCTCTCTCTCTATCCCTTTCACACTCTCACCTTAGTCTCTCTTGCTCTAAAATCTCCAGGATATAGCACCAGCCGAATAGTTACACGTTAAGGGATGGACTTTCACGACGGCAAGGGTTGGAAATTTTACGAGAGAAATTCCAGCATTTTATGTTCGGCTTGTTTTTTGGGGAGAACCCGCAATGAGCGTCATAGTATTTCTTAATCCCTTTTAAGCAGAATTTGTAGATTCACAGCCATACGAATTAAAACACCCCATGCTGTATTAATATAATTTGATATACTGCATTTTTTTGGTAATTTCAATATCATTATTAAAAAAAAAAGAAAAATTTCTAGAAATTATTTCATTTTCACTGTGCCAAAAATCTACAGTACATACGTCACAGCTTATTAATCGCAAACTGTTACGGGAGGCGCAGCGACGGCGTTACGTCACTTTCCGTTAAGATGAATAAACTCCAAAAATATATTACCCATGAAACCATTCAGTTTCTTTAGTTCGTTCATTTTTCTTTGACCCTAATACAGTTCCGTTTCGCCTTTTCAAAAATTTATGCAAATTGTATTCACGTTTAATTTTATAGAGACATTTTTTATTATGCTTGTACCATTACGCAACCCTTTTACTGTGCTATTTTTAACAGCTATGTATATATGTTACAAATGTACATATATATATATGTATATATATTGCGGCTGACCAATCTCGGTGTCTACTACTGGGAGACAGAAATACATAAAATTTTTTTTACTTTATATCCGGAACTATCAACTGTTTCTATATTGGACACGTGTAAGTTACACGTGGCATAAATTGGCCACATATCGTTTCAAAATATTTCGAGAAAAGTTTCCAGGGGTCGTAAAAAGAAGTTTACGAAAAAAGAAACAATTTACACGATAATATTAATTAATTCGCTGTCGCATTCCCAGAGTTCTTGATCAATTATAAAAAATTCATGATTACGAGTACTTTGATGTTAATTAACATCGTTCAGAGTATACGCCAATTTAATATGTTTATGCAAAATTCCGGTCAGAAGTCGTATCCGGTATTTCTCGTTAGCTGAAATTTTTAACTTGACAAGTAGCAAATAACAAACCGGTCCCGATCCCGAAACACAGTTACAATCGTTGCTAATTAAATCGCGAAGAATAAAAAACAGCAATGTTACCAATAATTAAAAATTAAAATTAAAATTATTACGAAAAAAAAAATTTCATAAACCACGACACCCGGTACCCCCAAATAAAATCAGACCAAGAGAACGCTATCAATGATCGATACCAAAAGATAACAGATCGAAGACAAGAAGTCATCAGGAGCCAAAGCTGACGTAAGCAAGGATGAGTAAAGACAAGATAAAAAAAAGAAGGTCAAAGATTACATCACAAGATTTCATCGCAGGTATATCCATATTCATACTAATCTTAATCCATAGGGATGCCTCCATAGATTTTTCGGCGAAAATATAAGATTTCGTGAAAAAAAGTAATATCCACGTCATCCCCATTATCGTTAATCTAACAAAACTGAATCATCATTCCGACTAGTGATTCCCGTATACTTTTTCGTTCGTCCCTTCGGGATACTTTCCTCATCCCCCTTTGGAAAACGAGGGGGGAGCGATGCGAAAAGAAAAGAAACTGAAAAAGAGAAAAAAATTACAAAAAACTGACTCACCCTGCTCACCAGCTCGTACGGCGCTCGTATAAATGGCCAGGAGGACGAGGGTCAGGGTAAGGGTGGTACGTTGCCCAGAGAGCCTCATCTCCGAAACGAGAAGGGCCAACCCCTACGTGCCACTATGTCTCGTCATCCCCCTTCAGGGTAAATCCCTACGAGTTAAGTCACGAGGACGAAGACGATCTTGATCGCTTCTTCAGGTTACGAGACTCTTGATTGAAGCACTCATTAAGCTAGCTCAGGCCGAACGCCCTGGAACCTATGAAGATAATAATTCCTCAGGGACGATCGACCTTTAAACAGACACCGAAACGGCACATCGCGTAAAACGCATCATCAAATTGGCGACCATTGACACCCACAGTGGCAGAATGGTGAATTTGCAAAAAAAAAATTTTCTTCGCTTGATTATCACTCACCGTATGTTAAATTGTTATAAAAAAATTTTTTACACTAAATTAACCTCGCGGCACTGTACCTTCGATTTATGGCAACCGTGAGGAAGATTTAAAAAAAATATCATACCCGGTATAAACGGGCGAGTTGTTCGGCACTTTAAAAAAAAATGTTTCTTGCTCCAAAGGGAAACTCCGGGCAACAGAGATATTGACACAAGATTTTCTTCCCGACAGTTTCCTTCGGTGTGTACGACTCTTGTTAACCCGCGGCAAACTGTTCTTTTGTTTCGCTCGAATTGTCGATCTTAAGCACAGTTTTTGAAGTCGAATTAATTATTGCACAGGAAGCGCGAATTGACGGACGTTTTTTTTTATTCACAGTTTAATTTCTCATCCAGTTCTTCGTTCCAATTGGATTTTATTTAGCTTTATCATTATTCCCAGAGAGCGGTACATTTTTTCACGTACATCCCTACCCAGGGGATGTTCCACGAGCAATTCCACTCGCCACGAGTCAGGATACACTTATCAGGTAATTCTATCACGTCTCGGACTGTTCAGTTGAATTCTAAGCCAGTCGAAACGAGGCGTAAACATATTATCTTATTAACCCTTTAGTTCCGCGTACTGATAGTAATCACCGATCTTCGACGACGATCATGAAGATACGTATGATCTTACAAGTTTCGTATCGCACATGAGCAAAGTGGTCCTTAGAAATTTTAAAACAGACTCCAACGACTGGACATGTGAGAAAATCAGTTTGCGGGAACGAGATAAGCTTCACAGGGTGCGATAAGCTTTTTAGTGATAAGATGTCAGCCACCTCGCGTATTTTTCACTGCCTCCCACGTAGTATTAATTAAACGTTAAGCAAATGCACGATAATCGATGCACTTTGGTGGAAAGTGCACTGTTATCAAATAAAAATCGATCGGCTGATAAATACAAAAATTGATAAAGTCAAGGATAGATAACAAACGTGAGAAAAATTGAAACTTCAAATTTTTCTCATTTTTGACGTCCAAATCGACAATCTACCAATTGCACAGACATAGCCGCACAGTCACGTAACCAAGCACAGTGTTAATTTCACGCACATATTTAAATCCACACTGTCACGTGTCATTGAAAGAAAATTTTCCCGCCAAAAAAGTCTGTTATCATAATAACACGAGAATTCGCCAAGCGCACTTCGCAAAGGTACAAATTCAGCGTCGTTTTTTTTCCCCAATAAAAAATTGCACCCTCCTCGCAGTAAAATTATCCGAGGAATAGGTTTGAGAAAAAGGGCGGCAAAAGTCAAATATTCAAATCGATAAAGTCCTTTGGGCGACGCGCGAGGCAACGACGAAACTAGTGTGAATACGTGGAGTGCGCTTGTTTTCCAATTCAGGCGACAAGTAGGTAAGGTTGGTTGTTAGTCAGACGCAGAGGCCAGCGGCAAGTCGTCGGACAGACGTGCCGAATGCTGTGCGCGTTTACGCGGAACCGAAGAGCCTTTGAGCCGCGAAGCTGAGCCGAAGCGATACGAAGCGTTCGGCTCTGTACCGACAAGACCCGAACAGGTACGTTCCAGAACCCGAAGTGCCCGTAGGGACCGCCCCTTTTACCCCCACCACTTTTGGATGCTGTGCGACGAGTACCTGTTTGGTCTGATCTGTTCTCTGGTCAGAGATTCCAGATGTTGGCTGGACGATGTTAATCCAAATGAATGATTTATCAGCGGAATTGACAGAATTTTATCGGGATCTCGGGATCGATTGTTATCAATGAAAACTTTCGTGATTTTAATAAATCGCGCGTAATCCTACGATTATGATAGTTGAAATTTGAATATTGTTTTGCAAATCTTATACGCTCCGGTGACCCATTAATTTTTGTATGCGTAAAATAACGTGAAATGAAAGAATCAGATTAAGGTACATTCATATTAGTCACTGTGACAGCTTCAAAGTAATCGACGTGAACAAAGCTTAGACGTTTAGCGAGACGCGAAATTGTAATTGCGAAGTAAATGCCCATATCGTGGAAACCTGGTGGTAACGTGTAATTCGAGTAACATTTTGAACTACAGAGATCGATGCTTCGTTGAAAAGGTGCCTTTGTGGTTTGGTCTAGATCGCGATATACCCAATCTGGGATAAATTTGAGACGGCAGATCTTGTTTAATGATTAGCTGATAGCACAGGAAAAATTCTACAGGGTTACTCATTGCGTCACAGGGTTACTCATCGTACGTGTATAAATAATAAATTTACTAGTGATATTACGAAATGGCGGTCATAACCAAAGTGACAGTACAAGACGAATATAAAATTTCACTGACGTACACTACGAATTGAATCACCCTGCAATGACGCGGAGAATGCTTTCTCCGCTATTACTGTGATTGGCAAAATTTCAAAAAAAATTCCAAAATCTTTCAAAGCGAGTTAACTTGAGAGCAAAAAAATATCGCAAAAAAGGGACTGCGTAATTTAAAAAAATGAAGAAGACTACCTTACTTTCTCGCGCAATCTCATTATTTGCATCCAGCTGAATATTTCTCAGAAATTAGAGACTCCGCTCGGCTAACATTTTTTTTCGGTAAAATATTAGAGTAAAGAGAAAAAAAGCGCCATTATCACCCCCCAAACGACCCACTTCGAGTTACCGCAAAGGAGCAGGTGTTTCGTAGTAGAAGAAAAAAAGGAATAATTTTACCCACAAAATGAGGTTGCGACGCAAGCGAAGAGAACCCGACACCGAGGCTTAATGGTCGCACATGAAAACAATTTTTTTTGCAACAAAATTTCTCATTCTACAAACCAGCTGCTCTAAGGCGTTTACACACGACGCTCCGCGCCGCGACGGCCAACGACGGTAATCGCCATGCGGTAAAGTCAAGGCGTACCAGCAAAATAAAAAAATCATTACCCGCGTCGATGCGACGTGCGTAGTCGACATTCGCAATGTCCCTCGCAAAAAAATTTCGCAATCTGTCGTACGATTGAATTGCGTAAAATTTTGACGTCCGTAAATAAAAAATAATTTAAATTGCCGAAACATAAAATACATCACCACCACCACCTTTAAAAGCAGATTTCACGCCATCCATAAATTACGCATCCACATCCGTGCGCGATATCGAAATATCCCTTCTCTCTGCAAGCGTTGCACGACCGGAGGTTGATCCGAAAAAAAATTTTTAAATTTCGTAAATTATCAAAACGACACCTACGAGTGATCAACCCCCCTCGAAAAGCGTTTCATTGTCATTCGATTCATCCAGCGCTGTCGGTAGTGAGGACAGAAAAAAAAATTGTTAATATTACAGAAGCGTCTTACCCCTGGAAAAGTATTGTCTCGTAGCTATAAATCAGGGGTTGATGCTTTTGGCATAACCAAGAGGTACCCTAGTATCTCCACCCCCTCACCCCTCAGCCTCAGCCAGACTCGAAATCGCTGCTGCAAGAACTTCGCTAAATTACAAGCTCGTGACTCGTTACGGATACGCGATTGCCTAAATCCAATTGCCTACGACCATGACGTATTATACCAAGTACTTAACCCAGGGAAATCTCTCACGTTACATGAAGCGTAACGAAGACGCACAGTGCGCGAAGAGATGAATTGCGAATGAAATTAAAGAAAAAAAATTTTTTTAAATAAAAGGCACCAGCCTCTGAACGTTGCGTGAATAGGTAAAAAAAAAGTCAGTCACGCTCTTAAAATCCTAAGGGGAGCATAGATATGAAAAATATTTTTTTTTAAATAAAACAAAATTTCTCTATATACATCTTTCGTTCCAGTGCGGCTCTGATAACATTTTCTTTTGATTCACTTCGGTTCTAGATACAAGCCACTGTTTTTTTAAAGTAAAAAAATTAATGTAAATCACAGCAATCCCCCCCCCCTCCCACCACCACCGCTATCGAGAGGCTTTACGAAATCGCGTTAATTGCGTTATCGTGACTGGGCGATGACGCAACTTCGAAAGTAACGTTAATCGAGTATTAAGGGATTACTCGTGCACGTTATACGTGGGAACGATACTGAACTGCAGAAACCACGTACTATCGGAGGGCATTTAATATAACGGAAACAATAACGATACACGTCTCATAAATTGCGATTATAATGTATACTGCATATGCCAATGCATTATGTATGATCGTGGGATACGAAAGTGAAATTGAAGTTTAGAAATTTAATGCGAGATATTACAAAATTAGATGCGCTCAGGAAGCACTGTATATAAGTGTTCGTAGGAACATAAAAGAATTAAAAGTGTTGCGGATAACCGTCGTACAAAAAATGCGCCTCTAAACCGAAACACGTAAAGTCGCTTTGCATCGTGGAATTCGAATGGTGAAAGCAACCTGCGATTTTCTTATTGAAAATAATTATTTTTTTTTTCCACGGATGACTTGATTTTTCGAATATATTTAAACGAAATTCACCGTTCAAAAGTGCCGAATAAAAACCCTCACCTCTCAATGGTTAGGGGTGGTAAATATATTCGACTATAAAGAAATCCCCTATTTATCCCTTTTGAGGGAATTCGGTATCTCCCTAGGACCTGTATTATTATATATGCATATATGAGGCAGTAATATACATATATATACGAATGTAGATCTTTCGACAAAGAGTAACGTTATCGAATTCCATGAAGAGTAACGTATTTTTGTTCGTATTCTCGATATTTTTAGTTTTACTGAAAATGACGGAAAGTAGAAAAAAAGAAGCATTGACTGTAAAAAAAAAGGACTTACTAAGATATATTTTATGTTTTATTAAATCCCGGCAAACCAAAATTATACCATTTTTTGGAACCAAGAATATTTTATGGTGTACTATGCATGCAATATCCAGAAATACCTGTTCAATTCACGAGAAGCAATTTCGAAAAAAAGTATAAAACACGAAGGACATTCCAAATTAATTTTTCAAATTTCTTATTTTTCTTTCGAGAAAAGAGATTCGAGGAAAATGCAAACGAAAAAAAAAAGATGATAAAGAATGTATAATACAATATCAATATCGGTTTTTTTTTTAATTCTCAAAGAAAATTGTACGCCACTATATTTATACGAGGTTGGCTATATCAGCAGCAGCAGGACTATTATGCATAGGATCATATCGTACATTCAGCCGTTAAAGGACTCAGGGCAAGGATAACGTGTGCCAATCTATATTGATCCAAGTGGGGAGAGAGCAAAAAATTAAAAAAAAAATAAAAATACTACATTGTTATAGGCATAGCTACGTAGCTCGAAACTTCAGTAGCATAAACAAGCTTAAGATATTACAGTGATTATATTCGACCTTTTCCAATTTATACCAACAGACCGAGGCGGATCTGACGTAATTAATCACTCTAGCGAAAGAAGGAGATCCTGTAAGAAAAAAAAAAAGTCCGAACCCTTACTTTACGCCCCAAAAGTGCCGAATGATTTGTCCATTTTGTATACTTGACTTGGTTAATTATTCATTAAAGACTCGTCGGTAGATTTTCATGTTTTCCAGATCAATGGTCCATTCCAAGTAGTCGAGCGTTACGCAAGCATTGCAGAAGAAGAAAAATAAATGAAACAGATAAAAGTATACAGCAGCTATGGAAAAAAAAGTAATAAATAACTTATAAAAAAAACAAGCGTGAAACAACTCTTCGCTGTAATATTTCCGACTTTGTTTTTCTTTGAGAAACAAGCGCCAGCCTATGTATGTACATACGTACAACAGTTTCCCCGCTAGGTTTTCTCCGCATTGGGCTTCGCATAGAACGAACGGAAAGCACTATTGAGATATACCCAGAACTAAAGTAGAATAAAACGGAAATAAACTAGCCCGGTACAGAGTGAACTTCCAGCATCTTAAAAACAACGATCATGGACGTAAAATGTTTTATAGTAAGAAACACGCCCATGCGTCTTACGGCGCCACGAATGCTACTACGCTAGTCATGGAATTAAAGAAGGAAGTGTTCCATCTGGCGGCGAAGCCTCGAACCAAACCTGCGTTGGTCCTAATGGCGCCGAGTCAAACGGCCGTTCACTTGCTTATTTTTTTATTTATTTATACGGTCTGAAGTAAACCCACGTCAAGTGAACAAAGCCCAAAATATTTAACCACAGTGAAACTTTCACCCTTCCGTATTTCTCGTCTCTAGCTCGCCGGGGGTAGCGAACTAACTAGCAGCCCCAGCGCCGTCACAGATAAGAATAGATGACGTACCCACGTTCCTACGTAGACGAGGTAGCTCGTTTAATCTTGGGGAAACTCGTCTCCTTGATATCTTCCTGAAATGACGTCACTACGCCAAAGTGCTGAACCGAGAGTGAGCACAGCATCCGTATCGATGTCGATGTCTTTCATCCTCCCCTACGGTAACCGTCCTCTCCCCCCTCTCATCCCCACATCGCCCTAGCACGTAGTTATTTATTTATATTAAAGTCCTATTTATGGTTATGAGACGAACTTGAGCAGCACTTTGCGTGTAGATCGCAAAGATAAGCTCGATCCACTGGGACTATTTAAAGAGAAGGGGATGAATATTCGAGATTGATGTTTTATATTCTCTCTTATAACCATACTTCGGCGTACAATCGCTGTTTCCCATATGGGTACATTGAGATATTTGTCAATGAATTTTTACGAGTTTTTCTTTTCCCCTCACAAGTATCATTTATGTATTTCTTGTTCATCCCTGTTTATAGAGAAATTTCATTATTTTATCCTTTTTTTGCATTCGACCTAAGTTCATCATCTGTCCCTCGGTTACGTATAACTCGAGTGCTCCAAGAAATAAGAATAAAATTTTTTGTCCATTCGACAAGATTTTTTTTCAGATTTGGTCTCTTTTTACCTTTTATACAAATTAAGAAAGGCGAAAAACACCAGTAAAGAGTAGTTAAGCAATGAGAGTTCTGGACCAAGATTCCTGCACCGACATATTACCGGCATCCGGGTTCGCGTCCGTG
>JARQTI010000032.1:71663-104824 GCA_030142655.1 Trachelus tabidus
GCACGGACGCGAACCCGGATGCCGGTAATATGTCGGTGCAGGAATCTTGGTCCAGAACTCTCATTGCTTAACTACTTTGACATACGGGATAAGAAATTTACGAGTCGAGCCTCAGAGACACGTTTTCGCAGCTATTTGGTATTACGCAAGGGATCACTTCGCCAATTACTTAGTTCCTCGCTCGGTGTAAGAAAAGATACTGAAATTCGAAAAAAAAAAGAAAAAAAAAGATCCGATGAAATATCAAGAAAATTTAGCCAGGGAATCGTAAGGATATCGCAGCGGGACCGAACTACTGTAAATTGCGAGGCGTAAGATGGTAAACGTAATGTATGCAGACACGAAGACACGAAGAAAGCCGTCTAATAAATCATGCTTAGGGTTGACTGAGGGAACGACTGGAAGGTGGGAATGTGGAAGGTAGAAGGTAAAAAGAAGGATTGTCGAGGAGTGACGACGGGTATGAGTGAGGGTGAGACGGAGGGTTTGTAGGGTAAGGTGGGTAGTGTGTGGGGGTGGACGGGGGGGGGGGGGTTGAATTCAAGTCCCGAAATTTTTCGTTTCTGAGACGTCGTCAACAAACCCCTGTGCACAAATCAAGTTAAGTGGGTAAGCAAGAGTTGACGAAATTCCACGCACATAGATACATAGCGTGAAAGGGGAGACAGGTAACAGAATCTATAAAAAAAAAAAAATGCAAAAAATTCGAGAACAAGGTAAAGAAGATATCGGTCGAAAGAATCATTTTAAATATAAATATTCGTACGACCTCTTACAGTCGGAACGGTCGTTCCCGAATTTTCATGTATTTGGGATGGTCTGACGTCATTTTAGAAATTTTGAATTTACCCAAAATGCAAATGCGACTTGACACTAGTGCGTAGGACAGGGTTGATACATGGCCGTGGATCAATTAAATGGTGAAAACGTCGACTGGCGCAGTTCACGACGTCGGTCGACGTCGACGTCAGCGTCGGTTTATGGACTTGACTATACGGAGCGTCGAGCGTCCCGATAATGACGCTAACGAGAGTCATTCACCCTTGAGGATTCAGCATGCACCATTATCTTGGCGCGCGTTCGCCTCTGCGCTACTAGACTCTGAGAGCTTTGGAGAAAAAGCTTTGGTTGGGGAGTACAGAAGCTTGCAAGATGCTGGGGTACATATTTTTGTGATTTTTTAGTTTCGTGCTTTCGAGATGGCTTTTCGGTATTTTTTTCTTTCTCAACGTTTCAAAAACCGAAATGACTGCGGGTACGTGGGAATAAAAGAAGCTTAGTGCCTGAAGGGGTTGAAAGGCGTAGGGGTGCTAATGCATACAGAAATTTCGAGTGGCCCGCAAAGTTTTACAGCCTGTAATTTTCGAAGCAGAGCTTTTTTGAAATGCAGATTTTTTTTCCTTAGTAAAAAACAAAGAGTTCTGAACAGACCAAGGAGAGACACGTGTAAAAGCTATCGCGGTAGGGTATAGTCATGCTAGAAAGGGGGTGGAAAACCCCTGAAATTTTTGTTAGATATACGGTCGACCCTGGGTCTGATTTACTGCGGATTTTTTTTCTTTTCCTCTCTCTCTCTCTCTCTCTCTCTCTCTCTCTCTCTCTCTCTCTCTCTCTCTCTCTCCCCCCCTCCCCCCAGACACTCGTCCTACCTTTACCACTCTGCTTTCTCACTCTTTGATCGCACTTTATTTCCATTTCGTGTCGGCGTCTCATGTATTCGCAGCCTTTCGACAGACGCAGGGTGGGGGGTGCGGGATGCAGTTTTATCCGGTACCGTCAAGAGTGTAAAAGAAAAAAACCAACTAGCTGCATTCCTGAATCATGACCCCATATTGTCAAGCATCCACGTTATATGGATATATAAATTCAAAGGAATAAAATTCGCTTGTGCGCCATTTTGAAACGAAATATACGCAACACTCTAAAACCAGATCGTATCTATTGAAACAAATTTTTTTTCTTTCAATTCTGATCCCAATTTGTAAAAGAAATTTTCATCGACTTTTATAACCCAAACTCCCGAGAAGAAAATAAACTTTTCAAAGATTTCCCCAGATTCGCTAGATAACACCAAAAATGCCTACCCGATTTTTAATCCCCCCAGTGCATCTAGAACGATTAATTAACTGCATTACGATAAATCCCGCATGGTCCCACTCGATCAAAATGATAGAATGGACCTGCCGACAGCAGATACCTGCAATTCGAGATCCCACATACGAGAACAAGATTCAGCATTGAATCAACCCTCGACAGCGAAATCGTCCGTTCTATGAAACTGCGATTAAAGGAAATTCCAAATAGTCATTTAATTTCGCACTAGTTTCCACCGTACGAATTAAAGCGACTAAATACCCTGAACGTACCTTAAAGCACGAAATTTAGTAATTATAATAAGTTTTAAACTCACCCAACGCCTAGTATCCGTTCTCCATCGTCACTGAACTTCCGTCCCGTAATAGATGCTCCACGGGTAACATACCATCGTGAATATCCAGCGCTGTCTCTGCAATACCGACCGAGCGTTAAACATAACCTGAAAACACATTGTAAGTAAAAAGTCATACAACTGTCCGAACGTTAGTTTGCGTTACAGCTCCATTGTGCTGTATTATGTATAAGGTTTAGTTATAGTGAAACGAAAGCTCAATTCAACGGTGGAGAAAGCCAGAAGGAAGTCTGGAGACGTCGTATGGCGTCGTATCTAACGAGGAAATCTACGAGTAGAGCTGCTTGACAGATATATATGTATGTAGGAAAGGAGGACAACTCGTACGTACTACGGGCTGGTAGCTTTCTGGCACGGTCACCCGGGCCCGGGGCTTTCCTTGGCTTTAGTCAGTCCACCGTGGCATCCGGTAAGAACGAAAATGGTCTCCTGCAACAAATACAAAACCTTCCCGCGAGGCCGGGCAGTGATGAATGAAACGTGGCGAAACGTTACTTCAGAATGAACCAAGGAACTGCTGCGCATGCGCAGAGGCATTTGGCCAGATGAAATTATCGCGAACAGCGTATACATATATAATACATATATAACTGTATGATGTTTTCGTTTGTTTATATATACATCCAACAAGGCTACTACACGCCGAGTGGCGAGTTTGAGGTCTAACAGGAAGAGGGATACCCATGTAAAATGGTTACACCACGTAATTATAGCTTCCGCTAGTTGACAGGGCGTATCTCATATTTACACAGGGCCGAAGCCACTTTAATTTCGTGCACTTGCCGCGAGCACAATTTCGGACAGCTGCCGTGTAGTTCGAAATTGCGTGGGCAATCATTGTACGATAATAATGGTCACGATAACGGGTGTTTATTTTTATAATTGTTTCGTGGAGTTCCACGTGCTTTTTTTTTTGATGCTTCGTAAACAACGAAATCCTTAGAGCAAATTGAACGTGACTTTTCATATTATCACTGAAGTACTTGGTGAAATAGAAAGGTCAAATTTATTTAAGTACAAAATCATGCACGTGCATATAGATTTAAAAAAGTAATTTATTCAGAGCCACGTGTGACTCCTTCGAGACTTTGCTGCTTTTGATCTGTCAAAATAAAAACACGTGCTCGACTCGTGGGCCGACTGACTGTACAGGATTTACGATGGTTACGCTTTATATGTATGTCTCGTAATTCGGACCTTGTTATCGGTGAATATATTAACGCTGATTATATTGACGATCGATCGAAGCTTCCCTGCGATTAACGACGCCTCGCGTCGCCTCGGGAACCGAATCGTCGCGACGGCAGACACGCTTAATAACTTTCTAGCTTGATTTCTGCGTTATGGGAATCGCTGCTGCGGAATCATATTGTGTAATAATCCTCGTGCCGTATTTACTGCGGAATAGATTACGGTGCATTGTCATCGTAAATTAATGCAACCGTAATGCACTTTGTATGCTATCAGAGTTAGGATTGTATTGTTTGTACACGAACAATATCTCGAATTTATACAAAAATGTTCGCAAAATTTTTACAAAATTAATTATCAATATTTACATTATTGACAAAGCGCACTATGCCCTTAATTCCATTAAAATAATTTACTGCTGTTCGGCAATGCCTACATATTTTATTTTACCGAACAGACTATGAAGTCTGTCGGAAGCTCCAAAAAAAAAAAAAAAAAATGGAAATGAGAGCGGATAGAAAAATGAGTAATAGGAAACTACGTAATTAAAGAAGATTAAAAAAAATGCATTCTAAAGTGAAAAAAGCTCAGGGCTGTTATTAACTATGTATAAAAGTGCAATTACCGTACGCTTCGATTATACATACAAGCATAAAGAATATCCAAAAGAAGAAACTACTTTGACTAAAGCAACAGACATTATGCAGACGGCCGGTACCGGCGGGAAATTCAAATCGCATTGTGAATAATTTTATTGAATTACGTCGTTATCATTTCAGAATTACGTTCTTTGCAATTATAATACAAAGCATAACGGATCTCGATGCGTAAACTGTAAACCGGTTTAATTAATATTTCGAATATCTTTAGTCACCATCAACGTACCTATTTATACAGCACTGTCGAACTATTCGTTTACGACGCTATTAGCTCTCGCAGCACAGCTCGGCTATTCAAAAGTTATCGAGCGCGATCGGCGATACAGCTGACTCCATTAATTACCGGACAATCATACCAATCCCGTAGATCATTCAGAACGTTGGAATTTACGTAAATAAGGAATTACGGTAGAAAAATGATGAGAGGCTCGCATTATGATTGAAGGTGGAAATGTTAGTAGGGGTGGTAAGGCAGCTGTCGCGAAACGAGGAAACTTCAGGTTGACGTTCGTCCTGAAAACAAAGAGAAAAAAATGAAAGGAAGAGAGAGAGAGAGAGATAGAGAGAGAAGGAGAAGGAGGGAGGAAAGAGAAAGGGGGGTGGGGGGAAGAGAGAGGACACTCGAGCTTCAAGCTCGTAAACTTTTTTTCCGAAGTTTTATTCATCTTATCGAGTGGCATGAAGTAATGTGTTCCAAAAGACATTAAATTTGTACGATTGTGCTAAATTGACAAACACGCGAATAGAATGAGTATTAGGTGTATAAAAAAAAAATAATAATGAAATAATCATGGCATGCACTAATTAATAATTCAAAATGGACGATTTCTTCGCTAAATTTTTCCTCCACTTGACAAGAATCCAGTTGAGGTGTCTCGAACACCCTCACGCCCCTATCCCTATGCCCGGGGTGAAACAAACGGGAGATCCCGAAGTCGTAATTAATTTAAAAAGATTTCTTGATCCTTGCGCACCTAAATCTATCTTTTCTTACGTCAATGAATAAGTAAAACGATCAAAGGTACTAAGTATCACGAAAGACATTAGTAAAGTCACGTCATACATTTTTTACGAACACCATTAGTGGACTCTGTCCCACTTCAAGTATATACTCCTTATCAAGGGCTGCCAACTTGGTTAAAAACATTTTCTGTCTACCTTTATCAAGGCCTCATTAATTTTCACAGATTTTACCTCGGGAAGGAACATTTGGCTTTGCTGTACAGAGAATCGACAAATCCGCTTAAAACTTGGAAAAAGACGTGGAAAACGTTCTTCCGGTATTATTAAAGGGTTTTCGTAAGATTAATTTTTTTTTATAAAATATACGCTAGACATTCATAATAAAAGAGTGGAATACGAGAAAACAG
Organism: Trachelus tabidus; assembly: GCA_030142655.1. Classification (NCBI taxonomy): domain Eukaryota; kingdom Metazoa; phylum Arthropoda; class Insecta; order Hymenoptera; family Cephidae; genus Trachelus; species Trachelus tabidus. The sequence goes on from JARQTI010000032.1 coordinate 77,333, forward strand.
ATATTTGTAATTCTGAAGATAAAATTTTTCGGATTTTTGCCACAGCTCGTCAATGGGGTTAAAATTCCCCGAGTTCGTTGATAATTTAATTTTTTTTAAACATTTAACTAATTCGCGGGGGTTCATGAAGGAAAAGTTAGGATTCTCACAACGTCTGATACGATATTCACATCCTGGATCGATTGAACGTCGAGAACTTTCGAGAGGAGTTCTCAAAACTTTCCTAGTCACGCGAATCTGGATACGCCCATTAGAAATTACTCGTGTGAAATTAACCATAGTAAAATCTGAAGTTGAACGTGATGTAAAATTTTTTGTCCCTTCGTTACGTTGAAACGCGATGCCTTCTTATCAGTGAATTTTTTAAAACTATATCAGGAAGTAAGAAACAGGCTTGATTTTCTTATCCGATCCTTAAAATTTCGAAAGCCCAAAGTGGACCAAGGACACGTTGTTAAACGACTCAAAACTTTTTCACTCGAACTATCCTGACACTTACCCGATATTTGGACAAAGCCACAGAGTAGAAAAAAAGCGATTTCCTCCTTTTCGAAAAAGTCTCTTTTACGTCGGTTTCATTGATCCCACAAAATTCATGGACGTGAAACATCGTTCGTCTTCCTGCGCAGATCTGAACTTACACGGAACTACTCGAAAGGATCCCCCAGTTACAAGATTCATCGACTTCCCCCGAGTTACACTTATTAACCCAGATATTTTCTAACTCGAATGTACCTCTGGTTTAGCTTTAGCACTTAAAATAAAAAATCCCAATGACTGCCAAAGCCATCCTCTTTAAATCTTCAAGTCCGATCGAGGCTCGTTATCCAAATATCAAAATATCCATATCGTTAACTATTTAGTTTGCTATTTTTAATTATACTATATAACTATTTTATAATTATAAAATAAAATTTCAATTTTTCCTTAATAATTTCTATCCAAAATTTTTTTTACAACACAAATACACTAGACACTAATAGGAAACGCATATCCTTCAAAAATATTTAATTTCGTTCTAAACAAGAGGGACCAAGTTTCATGTTCGAAACTTAACTAAGAAATAATTCAAGGAATGCCGATGCACTTTCGTACAATAATCTAGAGACTGCAGCCCGGCCGTGCATTAACCAAGTGGCCAGGACCAAAGTTGCACTTCTAATTACGTGGATCCCATAGCCCGACACAATGGTCTTGGCTAATTATTATCTACGAGCAGTCCTCCGCACCCGTTGGCGGCTGCCGCGAATATTATGCATCTAATTTGCGGCAGCCGGCGTATGTAGGGGAAGGTTGCGAATGACGTGAGGTAGAAGGGGAGATTAAGAAAGTGATGGGGGGAGGGGGGTGACGTAATTTTGCAGAAAACGCTTCTTGGAATTTATCGTGATTATCCTCAATTAGTTGAACGAAGGTACTTGAGCCCTTATACGATTCTCTAGAAAATGGCGGTTATCGCAGATCCACGTGAAAAATAATTATCTCACATGTACGTATGTATACGCTCGAGTGTAATGTAATCTGTTAAATTTGCTTTTCACACGATATTAAGTGCAGCCTGACACGCGAAATATCTGCAGGGGTTGTGTGCGATAATTTTCGTGATAACGAATCGGAGTTATCGCACCCCTCTAAGTCATGTGAACGAAAAAAAATCAGGTCGAGCCGAATCCCGGTTGTAATAAATAATAATAGAAGATTTTACGAGATTCGTAAAACAAAAAAGGGTCGAGCAATTCCGTTGATAACCAATGGAGAAAATAGACGGGGTAGCCGGATTTAAGTGCAGTGTGACATCAGTAAATGATAAGGATCGTTAAAGTTATCGCTTTCGCGAATTGATTTAATCTGACAGAGAATTTTAGTGATATTGTCTATTCGACGAAGTTCCATTCCCATCTGCTCAATTCTTTTTTTGTTGCTCATTGATTTTCGCTAATTCTTTGTTGCACGGTACGAGATTTTCTATATGTATAAATTCCTGTGAAATTCGCCCAGAGTAGTTTCAGCGGACCGCCCCATCGCGTAGCTCTCGTCGGCTTTTCCATTCTCGAAATCATTCCGGGGACAAAGGGTGCCTTAAAACGTTACCCTATGAAAGACTTATGTAGCTCCATTCGAATGACGGTAGTAGTGGTTAGGGAAGGATGAGGTCAAAGGTCGGAAATTCGAAGGGTGAATTTTACGAGGAATAGCCTGGAGAATAAGAGGCAGAATAGCAGGATGATTCTCTGTGTAAACAGTAGGGTAAGCTTTCGAAAAGGAGCTTGGGAGATTCGCGCGGGCAAATTACGAGCGACATTGCTTAATTGCCAATCCGTCCCAAAGCAGTTTCTACGACAATGAAAAGGAGTATACGGTAAAAGAGTAAAAGCGAGAGAGAAAGAGAGAGAGGAGAGAGAGATGGTCAGTAAATTACCGGCTAACTAAAAAAAAACAACATCACGAGAAACAGCAGAGAGGTTAACCACGAAGAACTTTGGTCATTTGGGAAAATAAAAAATCGAAACGTCCAATTCACATTAAACTTTCCTGATATTTCGTTCGCAATAAGCACCAAGTACCAATTTCAATTTTATCTCGACTTTCCATTGGAGGATGCACCGTTTTCATATTTTTTTTTTTTACATAAAAAATCAGCGCTGACCTTAATCATCGGCGTATCCCGGATTCCAGCACAAAAGTCTTGCCACGGCACATTAACGTCCACAGGCATTCAAATAATCCAAGATAACATCTCCGCAATCCGTACGTTGACTGTCTCTGGAGATAACAAGCACCTATCTACTCTCAAGTCCTCTAGTATTCATTTCCAGATGGCATCCTCTCAAGCCGGAACTCCGGAATTCTATCGATAGAGCCATCGGAATTTACGTTCCGACTCGCAATGGTTTCCTTCCCTAAGGAAGTATACAAACTGTCTGAGCTACGGTTTGTGCACTGGAAGTTCAAATCGTTCTAGAACACTCGCGGAACCTAAGGCGCGCCATTATTGTCGCCTAGTACGGATACATCTAACCTATGTCTACCTGGGGGATAATATATATAGGTATAAAGGACGATGCCTAAGGTGGTTAACAGAAACTCGACTACTGCTATCAGTCCACTACCCACTGCGTAAATCACACGAGTAACTGAGATCCTAGACAGTTACATACCTCGTGCAATCGTGCAAGGTTAATCCTTCCGATAACTACCGGTAGATAGCGATACAGTCTGCTGACTTGGTAACATAGACACTTTCTAGAAGTTTCGATAACAGATTTTACAACAGGTGGAGCAACGGCAAGGACCATGGACACATAACTAATAAGGGGAAGAAAAAGCCAGACGCCATGAATAACGGATAGAATGTTAATGAAGTTTCGGTCGCGTGCCGTGCGACATTTTTTTACTTCAAAACTTTGTAGACACGTGCCGCCCTGTGTAAACTGACAGTCCGGTCGGTAAGACGTGGTTACAGTTTTGTCTGGTCGATTTGAATTTGGCATATGGATATTTGCGCGTACATGCTCGTATATTTTAACATATTTTCGCGAGTGTCCCACAAGCAGTTCCGTCGCAAAAAATATATTGGAGTAACAGTTTCTTCGTACGTGCCAGCCTGCATATATGTGACTCAGACAAAAATGGCGGCGTTATGAGTGCATGTGCATCTGCTTTTGGGAGTTTCGATTGCTTCGGAACCCTCGAAACATCTGGTGGTCCGTTAGAAGGAGATGGAGTTTATGCATTTTCGTGTTATTCATACTTTTTGAGATTCCTTCTGTCCTGTGTCTGTTTCTATCTATTCACCAATCTTCTAGAGTCGTTCTAGAAATGGAACGAATTTTGTTATTCCGACTATCAAAACTTTATTTGCCATTGTCATTTCAATGAATTCTAGAGACAAGTATCATACCTTCGGAATCTAGGTTAATGCTAACGAATTTAATTGTATACTTACAAGTGGTCCATTGTCGTAAAAACAAAGGGATCGAACCCATTATCCTATCATTCCGTGACAATAAAAATCAATCAAATTAATTACTTCGAGTAGTTAATTGTTTTCATATATGTTTCATCTAGAAATAATGCAAACGACTCACGTGAAAATTGCCATGCAAATGTACTACTGTAAGCAAGTGTACGTATAATTTATATAAATCTATATGTATAATAAATTGAATCTAAATATCAAATATGAATCAACTGTTAAACTCAACAATCGTATAGCCTTGAATCTGACAGTGAGTGAGTGTCGGTCGGTATGGTAAAGCTACAAAAATTACCTCATTTATAAAAACTTGTCAGGCTACTTGTCATAAGCGGTCGTAACGGTTCACTATTACGCAAAAGCGTCAGACAATTTTCTTCTATACTTACTAGAACCGAATCTTCCGGCTGGTTTCCATCGTCCCGGAGCTAGTCGTATTTACCGTTCACTTCGGTCTGAACGGAGCCAACAATTTGCGGCATGAATAAAAGACGAGCTTTGTGGCACCATGCAAAATTCTAGCTATTTCGAGCGAGTTTATCCAGTGACGTTTCCGGCGCCTTAGGGGCTTGACGCGTCTATACGCAATGCTTACCATATAAAATTAAATTATTCGCGCATCATTTAATGAGCGTCTTAAACAACTGTTTGACGAATTTGTCAAAAAACGATAACATTTTTTTCAAAAATCCACGCAACTATAATATATTAATATTGATATCGATCCGCTAAAGGGATCGCGCGAATCGCACGGAAAGTACAGGCGATCTGGTAAGTTTTAGATGACATAAACGACGTAGACGCTTATAAAATTTTAATAGCATTTTTTCCTCGTACTGTACCCATCCCTCAGTCCGTAATCTAAAATGCTCTAAATATCGTTCCAAGTTCTTTTACTGGCTAATACCAAATCCAAGATGGCTTCATTTCCTTAAACTAGATGCTTTAAAAGGAATTGTACATAAAACTTGGTAGTATAATTCACAAGAATTTCTATTCTACATTACGACCTCAATTCCAACTGAATGCTCTGTTAAAACGACAAAGTACCTAAATTCTCTGATGGTCTTCGACAGGCATAAAAGAATTACACGAAGAAGTATAAAGTTTATTGAATTAAATTTTCTGATCAAAGAAATCAGTTTTTTTGTGTCAAAGCAATACCGGATACAAGCATTGAAAGTGGAGTCTTAGAAAATTATTGAAGACAAAATTTCCTTTTCCATCCGCTTATCAAATATGCCTAATAAGCATCGTACATCCCTAAGGGTCCGTTATCCAAGAAAGGCAAAAAAACCTAAAGCGCACGTGACCAAGAGAAGAAAAGTCGCAAGGTGAGAGAACTGCAACGATCGTCCAGGTACGTTTTTTCTAAATGTGACACTCGCCAGTTCTCGTCCCCAGGACGGCCATTAGATAGTCAGGATGCTCAAAAGCCACGTGACAAATGGCCACGGCTGTAAGCAAATAGAGTTCGCACACTAAACTATGATAACTGCACGGCTATAAGTATAATCTCCCCCAGGGGTTCGCATAAATAACGCGTGCAGCACGCGTGCAATTAATTTATGACTCTTTGTTTTACTCGCTTTCCCAATACAATTTTCACCGAACCACTGATACCCATAGATGGGTTAAAAAAGATAAATATTTAAATCAAACGTTAGAGAAATTTTTGTTAACCTTTTCAAAATTAACATCTGCTTCAAAAATTCATCTGGACACTCTACAGTGGTGCGTTCAGAAGTGTTGCCAGAGTATAATATTATAATATATGATAAAAGATGCTACTCGGAAAATTTTCTCATATTCCCAGTAGGTGCACTACCCTAAGAGTCAACGAGACTTTTTTCCTCCTTTTTTTCCTGCAACTTTCTTCTTCCCTCCAGTCTTTTTTTCAAGTGGGAAGTTTCACCGGTCCCAACCGGGACGTTATCCATAAAACTATGAAGCCCCAGGCGCATCGCATACTGATAGTCCTTGCTATGATCGCCAGTAAAAATAGCGTGAGCCGCAACTTAATATCCCGAATGTAAATGCAAATGCATTCCCGCTGCCATTTTACACGTACGATTTTCCTGCCGTTGATTCCGGAACCTCTAGTTACGCCAATGCGGTTATCCTCCTCCGTGATCCCAGGAGCTCCGACCCGAACGGATAGCTGGCTGCTACCACTGGGCTGCTATTAATTAATAAACATTAGCGTTAAATGAATGACGTATACTTTACTACCGCAGTGGCAGATCCAAAATTGCCGGGTCGTTTGTCCGCTTTTGATAGCGCCGCACACGTATTATATCTGTATGCATATATTTTTTACTAATAAAACCAATCCAGTAAATAAATCCGGATAATTTCAACCAATCAATTCTTATTGGTATTAGTATCGATAAATTGAAAATTTATAAGTGTAAATTAGTATCGATAAATTGAGTATTTATTAATATTATATTTCAATTCATAAGAAAGCTATTTATTGGCAATATATCACTATTGACAGGTACAACATGAAGCAGCCATTAAAAACGATTGTTATGCAATCCCTTATGGTGGGAGTTTTATTAAATTACGAGAAAGGAAAATACTTATTTTTGAGACTGTCTTTCAATATGATCAATAATTTATTGACTATCTTGTCGATCATTTCCATTTTGTACTACTTGACCACCGGTGAGGTTATATTGCTTCAAAAACTTCTGCAGGTAAGCAGTTTGGAGTGTCTGAAAAATTTGTATGCAATTTTAATATAATAATGTCTAATTATGAATTAAGGAGCACATAATTCATCATCAAAATATTAATACTTTGAATGACCTACAATTGGTTACACAATTGACCGTTCGACTTACCGTATTAGTCGCATGCTGGATTCACCGAAAAATGCTGCTAGGTTCTATAAACAGTGCAAACGTCATTCTCGAGTCGATGGAATCTTCGTATTATACGAAAAAATCGTATATGGTGCATTGCCTGGCTTTTCCAATTTTCCTCATTCTTCGAATTCTGGAGGCAACCAACTGGACCGTTAATCGCTTGGAGTATAAGGCAGTAGAAATTTTGGAACACGGGCTTCTCCTATGGTCCAATCTTATTACCGACGTCGTCATGGTAACTGTTAAGAAAAATTTAATTAACGTTACTGCAATTAGATCAAATTAAATTTCACAAGTCAAATAATCGACTGCTATAATCATTACTGATAATTTTTTATAATTAACAAAAATTCATGACTCCTGCCATGGGATAATTAAAAACTACTATTCTATCTGCACGGTACAGCGTTACGTGATGCAACTGAAAATTCAATGGACTAATTAACTCTTTTCTTTTTAATCAGATTCATTACGCTGCTCTTGCCTACTGCGTGAAGCTAGCCTTAAAAAATATCAATGATCACATAAGCCAAGAGATAATGGCGCCGACGCGGAGTGAAAATCCGAGGGATCGGCAAGTTAACGTTTCTGCTGTACCCTACTACTCTTATTTTCAATCTCAAGAGATTATGCCGGTACTGAATGGCGCCGAGAGTTTAATTAACGTTAAATTGAACAAGAGCTCTCCGAATTTTTCTCACCGTGGCAACAGCCATATTGGATATTCAGATACCATGAGAAAATTTAATCACCAACTGCTGCCGGTACAGATGGATATAAAAAACTGTACAAAGTCTGAAACATCCACAAAAATAAAATCGCAGAAAGCAAGAAACGCTCCTTTACATCGAATCATAGAATTTCTCGGTTGCAAAGTAATTATCGATAAAGTATTATTCCTATTTACTTTCCCTCTTTAAATAATTGCCTGGCTCACATCTACACCAAAGTGGCTAGCTTGAGCATACCAGTCTATATATACATAGGTACCATCGAAGAAAGTGTACGATGAAGATGCGCCATAAATGAGCTCACTTTCTCAAATAGGAGACGAGGGAAGCTGGATTACCGTAGCTTCGATTATCCTTTTTTCCACTCGCACGAATTCCACCAATAGGAAATCGATTTTGATCCGTTAAGGGTATTAGCGCGAAAGCCACTTGAGCTTGGGGAACAATGAAGACAGGTGGAAAGGAAGGCTAATCCCCCTCTTCCTTCATTCCCTCATTCCCTCTCTATTTCCATTCCCTTTTGCCCTCTTATTGGCCAGTTTTGTTCCCCTGGTATCCTCCGCGTATCCTATTTCATCCAAGCATTCCTCTTCCGCATCCTGAAGACCCTGAAACAGTGTGCTGTAAGTATCCTGGTATAGCCGGACCAATAAATCTTCGATAGACCCATACCTCGTTTAATATAACAGCCACTCATAATCAGGAAAAAAAAAATAATTAAACCATGCCGGAAGTGTCGCAATCATCCATCCGTAACGAACACCTGAATCATTCACCAATATATATTTTCCTTCTAGAATACAAGAAGAGGAGGCGTCAAGAATCCAGAAGAGACTGACACTCGGAAATATTTTTCAAAAGGACCGTCCCACGTTGGTACTAAAAACGATAACAGTTATCAAATATTGGAATTGATGTATCGATACATAAATATCCAAAATCTGGTGAACAATATGAATTCGATATACCGAGTTCAATTAATGTCGATTTTCTGGAGCGCACGGGTATGCGGAATACTAGTAATCCACTCCTTGTTTTCTGATATAATCTCGGGCCACCCTGCAAATATGAAGAGACTCTTAATTGTCAGCAATTCATTAGCCGTATTATTTCTGCCGTTGCTCCACGTGTGCGATCAAGCAGAGAGCGCAGTAAGCGAGGTGAGTTGAATATTATAAGATACCTTACTCTCGTCCTATATCACTTAAATCCATTATAATAATTTTCTATCTCCGAGTTTCTTGTCGGATTGTCTCTATAAATTCAAAAATCAATTTTAACCAGTGGCACCATTTTCAATCCTCCACGAATTAAAGTGGCTTTTCAAGTAATCACGACTCCTGGGTAATATTCGATATCGATGAAACCCAAAGTGCAAACGTCCACGAAGTAGCCACCAGGTTGGCTGACTGGCTGGCTGACCCATATTGTTCCTCGATACGTTATCCTGAGTGTCAATAGCCAGACTCGCAAATCCCTGTGCCATAACGTCCCTAGCAATCGGCAGCATGGTCCATTGTACAGATGCAGAGCGGATTTCCGCTCTGGGAGAAAATACCGCAGCTGGGAGGACCTCGGATGGAAGATCATCAGTGATGAATAAGAATCGATAGGTATCCGATCTATAAATGGAAACGAATGAATTGGTTCACCTTGAATCCGACGTAGGAAAGGTCCTGAGAAGTGGTTGGAACGAGATGAAGCGAGACGTGGATGTTGGGATAGTGGAAGGTGAAAGAGAGATAGAATAGATACACATATGTATACCGGTATTTCTATATCCAGGGTGGGAAAGAAGAGGAAGTTTCGAATGCCACTGGACAAAAGGAAGGAAACCATGGAAAGAGGAACTACTACTTGCATTCTTCTCAATCCATTCCGTTTAGTCGGCGACCCCTGAAATAACCCCGGAGACTCTCTTGGTCCTGAGCAGCCTCCAGCTACTTGAACAGGGGTCGGCCATCCCCTGGGAATTTTAATAAGACTTAGAACGCTTTTTCCTATCCGAGTAATTATACACCTGGGGTACCGACCTTCATATCTAATAGATCCTTCTGGACTATTTAAACCAGTCTCCACGGTCAACTTTCATTCCTCTTGATCCTTTTTTTTTTCTACTGGCTCTTTAAGGACATTCATACTGTCGAGAGAAAAATGACTGGAAAATTTTGAGAAACTCATGACTGCTTTTCTCTTTCGAATATTGGTTTCTATAAGCATAAAGAAATTTTGTCATGAAGATGTATCGATATTGGATATCTTGTAGAGGGGAACAGAATGGCTTACCTTCATAGTCAAGCATCTGGGTCCAGTGAAATTTTCGAAATTTCTCAAGGAATTTTTTGTTGCATTTATTTTAACGATATCTAAATTTCTTCTGAAATAAATTTACAGCATCCATTAACTATTTTGTATCCATCTTCAGAGATCCATTGTTCTCTCACTCACCTGGCTGCACTTTTAAGAATATAATTCTAGTGAGAAATAGCAATAATAATCCTATTTCTTTCTAATCCAACCAGAATGGCTATTACATATATGTACATTAAATTCAAATTTTTACATTTTACAGAGTTGGCAGACCCGGGCGGTGCTCTTAGCAGTAAATAGTGGACGAGCATCCAAAGAGTTTAATAGGAGTGTAAGTATACCTGGGTATTGGCTATGGCTCTCGTTATGCATAGAATCAATCCAGAAGCAGGAATATTGAATTCAAATAGAGTTCCACTCCGGTGTACAGTCCCCGTAAAATATATTGAAAAAATACGATCAGTTTCAATGTTCGAAAATACAGGTCGAGCTTTTCATCGGACAGGTGGAAATGATGCCGATCCACTTCGACGTGGGTCTAGGAAAGGCTGCCACTTTGCGTGAATTCCTTTCGGTACTAAAAAGATAAAAAAAATTCAAAAAATTATTCAAATACTAATCCACACTTTTTACAGCTCCTAATATCAACCGTCACAACCGTCATTGTCATGATACAATTTTCATCGTCGACAACAGCCACAGCCTCAAACACTACATCCGTGACCAACTTCACCTCATTACCCGATTATTCACAATCAAACTACACTGAATAATCGTTATTCAAAAAGTAGCACTAAAACAGATCTTCTACAGTTTCCATTTAACGAGCGAACAATTGTTTGAGGTTAACAGAGGCCAAAAGTTCTTTTTAAAAATATGTTATCTCACCGGCACGCAATAACGAAATAACATGAGGTCAGTAGAGTGCAGTTATAAGTTAACTAGAGTGCAAAACTAAACGAATGGCTGGTTATATTACCGAGTATAAATATTGCTGCAATGTCGTGTACACATCGTCCTTTTCATTGCTGCTGCTTCGAAATAGCCCGTTGGTCCGGATTTCATACACTTTTCCTTTTTTTTTAAATACCCTTTTACAATCTTTTTATTATTATTTTTTGTTTTCACCCTCCACCCTCCATGCTTCTCTGCACGTGTACTCTAACTCGCAACGTATATTCCAACCTTTTTGCGAAGCATTAGCAAAGAGCAGCATCAGCAATACGTTTTAATGAGAATGGAGCTTGAATTGCACACTAGGTGAATACCTATGATTAATATTTCATCAATTCAATTTACAATTGCAACTCTTGCTTCACCTCCCTCCTCCCTACCTTTTACGCTTCGCCCCACCATGCTACCCGTTCTCTCATTTTAGGATTAAACACAAAGCTCAAGGTACGACTAGGTACGCATAAAAGTGCTTAAAATTGACCTATCCAGCACTTAGTAATAAATTTATCGGATATTCAACGCGAAATAAATGAGCAGCAGCTATAAATTATGCACCCAGTGTAGCAATAAGTGAGCAACAAGAAAAATCTGGCGCTGGCAGGAAACGTAGCGAAGCCTTCAAAGAGGTTAATGAGTAAAGATGCCAGTGAAGGAATGACTGAAAAGGAAAGGAAAACAAAAAATATTAAAGAATGACAAAGTACAGTATAGAATTGTACAATGAAAAATTTCAGTCTGCGCAGTGGTCATGCGCAGAACCGAAAAAAAAGAGAAAATAACCGACAGACATTGTGGATACGGTAAGAAAATGTTTTTTAATAATAAAACAAAAATATGATCTACCTCGAGAGTGGCGACCACTTTAAATTTTAGATGAAATTTTGCCATTTATCATAATGTTTTAACAAGCCAACGGAAATCCCGGTTATAGTCCCACTTGAAACGTTCTCACGATTCACTCCGTAGGATCCTGCGGTTGCATAAAGCCGGAGCTTCCGTAGCTACGGGACGCTGCTGTATTTCTGAAGAGGCATTTCGACGTCGGACGACGACGGCGCATCGGAAACTCTGCGAACCTACTGAATCGAGAGAACAAGTGGAGGCATTAATGAAAATAGCTTCTACTATAATTAGATATAATTGCTCGTGCTTAACAAGACCTTACACTGTTTTATCCGTCACGTTTAATTATAACGAATTTCGCTTCAACTTATTTCATCCTCGTATAAATTTTTGCCTCGGGTCTTCATTCTGATTTAGCCTTCCTTATTTTTTATCCTCTTCTCAAGCACAATTTTTTTTCTCTTACCTTCCTCGGCTTCCTTCTTCCTTTTTTATTCTTTATCGAATCCACAGCGTCCCTGCAATATAAAATCTCTCAAATATCACATACCATGTATCCAAAGAGTTCATTCTACGAACCAAAGCGCCACGTGAATTTGACAAACTAGGCGTACCAAGATGGCTGACTATCTGCATTTGGCAGATGTCGGATTCCCACAATTTTCTTTGGGAAAACAGCAGAGTAGCTATTCTGACACCGCGGAAATTCCGTGGTTCCCACATAACAGAAGCAAAGCAGTTCTAAGGTCTAAGGGTAACATATATGTGTATATAAATATTATATATATACATATATATATTAGTATAGCGAGTCGTTAGATTAACTCCGAAACGGCTGTCGTCATATAAAAAGAGCCACATCAAACAGACTGCGGAAAGCTACTCATTATGAAAAGTGCTTCATCATTAAATTTATTAAACCTTTTATCGATACTCATCAATGATCTATACGCATAGAATAATACGAGCGACCAGTATCTATGGTTGTCAAATATACCCGCCCGCCCCTTACACTCTCATAAAGGATAATTATTAAAATGATCGTTTTGCAGGATTAAAGGCTGTTTGTTACAAAAATCATTAAATTCAATTTATTCGATACACTTATTGAAAGTTATTAAAAAGGTTAGTGCTTTCAATATCGTCAATGAATGCGCCATGGCTATGAGCCGATTATGATCATCAGGATCGTTTTGCAGTAATAATTGCAAATGGCTGGCAGAGTCGATCGGACAGAATAGTCAGTATGGTCTTTTTGTAGATTTATGAATTAAATTTTATTCCCTGATTAATATTAATCCTGTCTCTATATGCTACAGCGCGTTTCGCCCTGTCTTTATGTGTATTTGTATAGTTACGTATGGTATGTACGTATCAGATTGGGAAGTTCGGGAAAAGAAATCACGTGCAATTACGATTATAATGCTAGATAAGAGGGACGAATTTTGATCTAGATCCCGAATACTAAATCATTTCTGATTTTACTTTAGTTCGGCTGGAAATTAACCCTCGGATGGATCCCACCCTTAATTAGAATGCTGCGGTGGTAATCCGTCAGATGGGAACAGGTGCTTCCTGATAGGGATCTATACACGTGCTTTGGCGAACGTACAGCAGGGAAATGTCGGTCGCTTTGAGTACGAAGATTGTTCGGGAATGGTCGGGGAAGCTCGTCAAGAAATTACACCCTGTGAATTCGCGTGACTGGAAATGTTGAAATTTCTTTTTCCGTCATTTGTTCATTTATTTCTGTTTATTATCAATTTTTTAATATTTTATCCCTCGTTTTTTCGTAATAAAATTTTTGCTTATTTTAAATCGCGCCTCCCTCTTTGACAACCATCACGTGAATTGCGTCAACTAAACTTGGACGAAAGTCGATTTCCTTTCGCGCATGAAAATCGCTCGCTGGATATCGCGACGAGCTTGTGTTTTTTTCAGCCTTTGACGGCAGTTTTTTTTTTGCGAAAAATTGTACCTTTGCGCGTTTCTTTAGGTCTTGCTTTTACGCCAAATCCCATTTATTCGCGAGTTTCCCTAGACTCATTTGACGGAAAGTATAATAATTTTTGTTTGCAGTCTCGCACGTGGTTTCATTGTTGAAATTTTTCTACGTTATTCAGAAAGAAAGCTTTATTACGAGTCGTAAAATCATGTATTAAATTTGAATCGAACAAACATTGCGTATGATAAATATCAACATTTTGTCAGCCAATCGACAACTGGGGTTGTCGCGCCTATGTCTATCGGAGTAAAGTGATTGGGACGCGCTTTTACAAAAAAAAAAAAAAGGTTGAACTAGAATGACTGAGTGAGGGTGAAAGTAGGTCGATACGAAAACGGTAAAACAGGGTGCGAAGGTGAACAATTTTCGAAAAACAAATAGCCGAGACGCCGTCCCTTAAAAGAGGGTTCAGACCTTCCAGCCCGAATGTCTCCCCGATATCGTATTACATCCAGACGCAGATCCCATCTGCGTTATCAAAACACCGAAAAATCCCTAGCTGACACATTTCTCAGAATCTCATCGACTCCTTGTCAATGCTTACAGTACAAGTAAAATTTCCACCCTCTAGCCTCCCACATCCCGAAGAGCAACCCTAAGGGACTTTATAGATAAAAATAAATTTCAAAAAGTATCCAAGAGTGGATGGCAGTTAAAAATAAAAATGTCCACCAAATTATACCAAGTGGAACGTGCAAAAAAAATCATACAAAAACGCCCAACAATTTTGACGAAAATAAAAAACTCTTTTTCCCAAATCTAATCTTAAAAATAAATTAAAAAATTATATAACTCCTACGCGACAGTCTATCCCTCTTCATCCCATCGAGAAAATTTCAATGCTATCCATTCATCCATTCAAGTCAATAGCTAAATTGATCCTACGTGACGTAGCCTTCAGCGAAATACGTCACGTCTCACAGAAACGAATTTGGCCCGTATTCTTCATAAAAGACGAATTCCACTTTACGATAGTGCCCCCACGCCAGTAAGACAGTCCATTTCCGGGTACTACCTGTGACAAAAAAAATCGTGAGACAAAAATACACTATAAAAGTACCACCCTGTGATTAAATTTATTTAAAAAGTAAATACGTCACCTGCTCCCCTATTTATTATGAAATTTTCAAAAAATTTGTGTAATTAGCCTGAGTGATGGTATTCGGGCGTGGCGAGTTCCAGGGCGTCGCGACGCCAGCCGTACAGGTACACATCCCTGTGTCTGGTTGTCCTAACCCCCAGCATACTCGCTCGATAACAGGGTCACTCTGTCAAAGCTTATCCGGCCGACGCTGGGCGTCCATCCTGCATATACATATATATATTTATACATATATAACTACGTATATAAAGTACATAATGTAGGTAGAGAAATACATAAGGGTATACGTCTATATACCACAGTCATAATGTACATATTATATATATACTTCTACATATAGGGAGAGACGAACCTGCCAGGAAAATGTCACTAGGCTATCTGGTCTCTATTGGTAAACGGCGATGTGTCCTAGTGAAAACGCAAACCCTCCAGCTCTATTTTCCCATAAGTAAAATGGATTCGTGGTCGTGAAGCGTCGCGGCCCGAGGAGTCTCGGTCGTAGGTGAAAATTGATGGAGAGTACCTAGGGTTAAATTAAGGCAATCAATTATGTAAGGAGGTCCTGAAGAGTGGACAGGTCCTAATCGAATCCTTTTGTGAGCTCGCGCCTATCTAGGCTAAAGATGCGCACGTTATAGTCACACCCTATACAGTATATCTTGACTGTCATAATTTCATTTTCTTATAAACACCTACGCTGTACACCCTATATATAATTTCATTTACCCCCTGTCCTTTTTCTTTGGTTCCTTCTCATAGTGACTCTAATCGCACGCAGGACCCCATTCTGCGATACTCATTGAACGAAATTCCACTTTCCGGCTGAATTTTTAATGGGGGGTCTTTTCTTTTATTGCTTCGAGAAGACTCGTGGATCCGGGGATTCCCCGAGTCTTATAGGTATTTTCGATATCACGGAATGCGAGGGTAAGACCAATTCGAGGTTTGCTGATGAGTTCGAGGCCCCCGCCCCCAAAAATACGTATATTTTATTAATACCATTTCGGTATGGAATTCGGTTGATTTCGGTGACGATTATAGTCAATTGGTGAGACGGTGACGACGCTATATTTTTTTTAGACCAAATTTTTTAACCGGTATTAAAAATTGACGTGGTCGAATGGAAAGATTTATCAGGATGCTGTCGCGCTATGGTTCTTTCTCTGATTTTTGTTCTTCTTCTATTTTCTTTTTCACCCTTCCAGAACGAGGACGTCATCTCCGTAAGTACTCTAGGAGACTGAAATATATTCCACGTATGAACCACGACATGGAAACTGTTAGATGATATATCGATGACTGTACGGGTAGCGCGAATATATTTAGAAAAGTCTTCAGAGGCCGTTCCCAATGCGGGATCTTCTATTTTGAAAGGCTTAAGAACTGTTTTCAATATCGACGACGCTCTCTGTCCATCTCCCCTTTTCTCTCAGTCTCGCTCGCGCCACGACTTCGTTTATCAATAATGCTAATACGCAAGCCTCATATTTCCAGAGAATTTTGACGCTAATGACTTGGCTCTCTGCCCTGATGACACGTCCCCCTGACCACGTTGAAATTCATCCATATATCCCCTTCTCCTTCGCCCCCTTCTCTCCACCCACCACGCCGCAGAATGTTTATAATAATTCATAATTAGGGGAGACATATTTTTCGAAAGACTTCCGGCACCGCCATAAATACTCTTTTACACCGGGCAACGTTATAATTCCACGAATAAACGATCGTCGCGGTTTAATATATCGCATATTGCTCAATCCGTTTTACGCAATTAAGAATAAAAGAATAAAGCGTGAGATATAAGATAATAGAGGCTGTCGTTCCTTAGCAACCGGAAATACCTAATTTTCTAAAGAGCTTAAATAGCACGGACGAAGATGCTGAGGATGTACGATTGTTTGGACTGGACCGTTGCACCGGAATGACATCTACATGATGACGTGGGGTGTAGAGGGTGGCAGTAGAGGAGATGAGCCGAGCACAGGGACCAGACTGGTAATCAGGAATCCAATAAGAATCAAGCCTCGTGGACATTTCCGGTGATCCATCGCAGCGACTTCCTGCGGTATCGCGAGAGCGTAAGCGATCCACGAATCATGAGGATTGCAACATGCGAAGAGCGATGGACCGGATGTGCCTGGATGGTTCTGAAACGTCCGGCGTCCGCTTCTGGAACGAGAGAGACCAAAAAGACGATGAGAAAGAAAGAAAAAAAAATGTGAATATTAAAAGAAAAATAAATAGCGTACAGTTCGGGCTTGCATTCCTCGCGTATGCCTAAATATTCTCCACCGTGTCTATTAATAACTGTCGTGGAAACTTGCCGTCTCCTAGATGGCGACACCGTCGCTCGTTCGCATTAACAGCTTGACAGCGGTCTTACGTCACCACGGCTCTCGTGATAGGGTCATTCGGGATCACTTGTGACCCCGAACATTTTTCTTTTCTAACCTCTTACGGATGTTATAGGGGTTGTAGACAGGGGGTGTAAAGGAGAATATAAATGCTTCTTAGACTTGGGACTATACTCGGTGTGTCAGATTGGAATGGTATTTTTTGATATGTTAATCTAAAGTGACTCTCTTTCTCGTTGATTTTGGAAATCGACAAGGAGAGAGAAATTTGTGACATGGGAAATCAAACGTGTTGAGCTGCCTGACCGTCTCAGCTGTCTCAACGTGCTAACCTTGTATTATGTCTTTATATACTCATAGACTTGAAACGCATTAAGCGTGGAAATTTTATTGGCTGTAGGTGCGAGATTTTGCTACTTTTTTTTTACGGAATATGCGATATCGCCTTTATAATCGATAGGAAGTTCTACAGGTAAGCATGCGCGTTTCCAATGACCATCAAAGTTTACAGTTTGACGTTTTACCGCGGGCGGCACAATTTTATATTCATGAGCATCGGCCATGGCACTTGGCTACTTCAAAGCTAGAAACGTGTTCCTTCGTTCGGTGGCATAGACGACACTCGAACGAAATTATTTAGAGTGCGTAAGATCGACAAAAGAATCTCAAAATTACTACAATGAGCCTAAAGCTGCTCGGGATAATCGGCTTTAAAACCAAAATTCTCCGTTCAAAAATATCTGCCAAAAAATATTCTCGATGCATTTGTAAAATACAATTGTACATGTATCGCTTGTGCAGGACGATGCTCAAGAAGAAAACGAAATCCTGTAAATAATGGTTTTACGTATAAATATTATTTTTGAATTTTCACCTGGGTGACCTAATTATGCAGTGAACGTAATGCACTGGGCCATCACAAAAGAAAGGAAGCGTCGGAGCGCCATAGTAGTTTTAATTAAACCACAGAATCGAGGACCGTTTGCACAAACGGTTTGCTTCGCAGCAGACAAACAGCTTGAAGCCGGAGGGCGGAACTGAACGGCATTGTTCACGAATTAGCTCAAAGGCGTAGCCACCGTCAAAAGTTGTATTTAATCTCCGGCTTAACCCGTTTACGCATAATCAGAGATACGACATCAAAGAAAGGCATTAAGACGAGGCGAATGTGAAATAATGCTTGTGTGGGCTGTGCTATAAAAAAAATGAATGAAATAATTAATTAAAAAAGAAATTTCGAGGGACGAAATCAATGAGAATATTTTAATGCGGCTTCTGGGATTCAGGTAGAGAAGGGTCGGTCTTATGGGGATGATATGATCACGTTATACGCAAAATCTGCTATATTCATATACATACGTTCAGATTCTCGAAATTAGCTCCAACTGGATATTCAGAAGGGTAGGTCAATTTGCTCTCTAGGAGGGTGCATTAGGCGTTTCAGTTTTACATGTGATGGGCTAGCTAGGAAGACACTTGGATATCCGGTACCCGGTTCAATTTCCACCTTGGCGCCGTTTCGTAGCCCAGTATCCTCCTGGACCACTCCCTGCGAACGGCGTAAGTGATGTACTCGGAGAAATTAGCGTAATGGCCTCAGATTACCCGGATTACACCCCCGAGTGTCCCGCCTCATTTGCCCTTCGCGGATAATGACCCGCTAATGGTGATCTATTTCGAGGACAACGTGGATCGAGGGTCTTTGGTCTTTGAAAAAACATTGTTTTTTTCCCTTTTAAGTAATTTCCTGAGCCTCCGGACGAGAGAGTTTCAAGAATCTTTAATATACCTGAAATACTTGCGAGGGTGGAAAATCTTGGAAGATTAATGAAGATTAGACTGAGAGACATGAAATTGATTAGATTAGTATAGACTGCATCGTTACCGTGTCGGGTGTAAAAAATATGTGAAAATTCTGTCATCGTTTTTCAGCGATGCCAATTGGTCGTCGCCATCGTCATTCGATCCATGCCATTTGCCAAATGACGTACGAGTTCACGTCGTACGGTAACCCGGGTAGAAATTCTAATACGGCCCCGATCAGGGCGTGATCAGGTTGCCCGACTGCCTCTATAGGGCACTTTTAGGGCAGCCTGAACGTTGTGTCACATATGGCCCAGATCAGGATGCCTGACCGGGCCATTGTAAGGTTGTCCTAGTTACTTTATACATATATATATTTTTTTGTTACGGAAAGGTTGCATTGCAAAGCCGTGTAAATATATTTTAAGTGAATATATTTTATGTGATTATTTTACATTAAACTTCATTATACAACTTTTTACTCAAGTATTATACAGGGTGTCCCATTTGAAACAGGACGGTTGAATATCTGTTTAAGGGAGAGCGAGACAGCAAAATGTGTTAGACGAATGTTGTAGGGTACAAAGGGGGAATGCCAGTGCAAATAGAATTTATGCTTCTATGTTGCAAGCATAAAGGGAGTTTTTTAAATGGCAACAGCTATTTTATGATTTTTTTTTCATCGATTTTCTATGAAATAGCACACGAAAATGGAACAAAATGTGACTATCTCCATTCAGGCATTCTTAGCATACCTAAGCGGTCGAATATTATTTTTTCATGAAATGAAAATGGTGGTAATATCGAACATCTCCTGCGATAAGTGTGCCCTGCACCTACACGTACAATAGAATATGCACGAAAGCTTCAATAAAGATAATCACATTATGTTCCATTTTCGTGTAGATAACGATATTTTTTAACACGCCTCTGTGTTGCATAACGTTTCTTTTGATTGAGGTTCATACCGTCACCGAAAATCACCGACAAACTTTGGTCTGCCAGAGACGATAAAAGTGTAAACATGTTGCAGTCATATATATACATGTCGTATAGCCTCATATTAGGGCGATTCCAGTATTGCCTGATTTCACACCTAATACGGCAACTCTAAATAACGCCTGACTACGGACATGTCGGATTTTCCATAATAGGGTTTTCCGTGAAATTGCCTGATACGGGCCAAGTCAGGAATTCCGTAATAGGGCTACCGTGTCATTGCCTGATCGGGGCCTGATCCTGGTCAGGCAAGCCCTAACAAATTTCTACCCGGGAAGTTAGAAAGATTGTGTTTACTTTATGAATGTGAAGATATTAAATCATTCTTTAATCGTACAATCATTTCTAATGGTGCAAAAATAATTAGGGTTTTTAATACAATCCATGGCTTCCTGACGGTTTCCGCGATTTGCCGGCATTTCGCAAACGTCCCTGTCTGCAACATCAGGGCTAAGGTAGCTCTGACAGAAGCTTCTTATTTTTCGGGCAGTCCTTAAATACTGATGCTCGTTGTTCCGGAACGCTGTAACAAGTGACCTAACATTTTAATAGACCATTTAATAGACCTTTTGCTAGATTCAAAATCTAGCAAAAAAATCAAATCTCAAAACTAAAAATGCGGTTTTTATTAAAAAGGCTTTTAACGGAAGCTCCAATTATTTTTGCACCCATCTAATACAATTTTATTTTCTTTTACCGTTCATTCATAGTCGATTATGCGCCAAATAAATGACTGTACTGTAGAACGCAAACAGAATGAGCAGGAAATATTGTCCTCCCGATGGAAAGACTTCATCGTCACATGTATTTAATAATTTAGAAACCCTGCTGTGCCTTGACGGTTATTAAATTATGAAAAAAGTTAATTACGCAATTCCAACGAAGGATTAAAAGAACATAGTAGGCAGAACGGAAGTGACTATCAGCCAGATTAAATTACCTAAAAGATATAATCTATGCCACAGTAGGACAAATGGATGCCCACCGTCGAATTCATCCCAGGAATTCAAGTAAGTCGTAACTAACTTTACGGGGGCGTATCTCTGCGGCTACTGCCACGGAGAAGGTACTGAAGGACACGGAACGCGGTACAGCAGCCTCACCAAAACCCAACCAGACCCACATCAGATCAGAGTCATGACTGGATGAGCAAAAGAGGACTCGCCGTATCCTGGTTCTGTGTACTGGTAAAGGACGAGGGGACCAAGGACCATAGACCAGAAAAAGGGTCGGATAACTAACATCTCGGCCTTGTCCTGAATCCTTTGGACCTGCCTGTACATTATATCCGGTACTTCGTTTCGTAGATTCTATCGCAAGCTTAATAAATTAATTATACTGCCGGTAAGCGCGACACGCACTTTCCCATCCCTCTGAGCCCTCCCACTCTTGCGTAATGGTTCACAAATTAGGCAGTTCTTCTCAATTTCAAAATAACCAATACTAATCTGAAACGGATGGTGATTTTAAAAATTTTAATTAATTAACAAACCTGAATAACATTGGATCCTACGGTACTCACGGAACTGGCTTGTCACTACCCTTTCTACTTGCAGGTCAGGCCATGAAAGTTCCTTGCACGAATATAGAGAAGAGAGTTCCTGATTTCAGAAAGTTGGATCATGCGATTATGGACAAAAGGGAACGTCTTTGGAGGGTCCTCAAAATTTTGAGATTCCAGGGTACGTGTATCTGCAAGATAAAAATAGTGAATAAGATTACACTTGGCACGAACAAGATATGCTTCATCAAGTTCAAGATATGAACAAACGTAAATTGTTAAATCCATAGCTTTTTTTTACTTAGATCTTATGAAACATCATTCCTAGCTCTTACTTATGATTTGAAGTAATGTTCAATATGATTTTATACCGTGGGACAAATGTTATGAAGATAAAAATCCAACAGCCACATTCACCCAGGATGTTCCTTGGTACCTGAGAATAATGGTGCTTTAGAATCGAACACTGCGAATCGAACTTACCGATGTCATTGTCAGCATACCGACCGTAGCGCTATTTGTCAGCCGAGAGAGTCGAAAAGGCCGAACGACAGAAGCAGCAAAAGTGCAGAAAAGATGGCAGCTCGTCCTACGATGAGAAGGAAGATTGAGGATCTGCGAGAAGGTAACAAGAAGAGTAGTAACCGTGGTAAGTGGAACGAGGATCTTCCTTGGCTACTAGGAAATGGGTATATCCGAGAACATTTTACAACCAGTCCTCTCGATATTCTCTGGCCATATCTTGTCCCGTAATCCCCCAAGAAACTTTTACTGCGACGCAAAACCAAGAATCTACTTTCGAAATTTGACGAAAGTTCGTTGTCCTTACGACTGAGATGCTATGAAGTTTTTTAATCTGGAACACAGATTTATTTATTAAAGTACAAGTAACAAATGAGTCCATTGAAGTAATGAATACTCCTACGAAAAATCTGGATGATTTAGAATACCTCAATTTTCAATGTATATTCAAATATAAAACCTTTCAAGCATTTCAACTTTCAAATTCCAGATTCTTCACAATAGCCGCCATCTTGGTTACAAGTTTTTAGTTGTAGATAACACGGCACGTGATTTCATAAAATAGTTTTCAAATCGAACTCTAAAGGTACCTATACTGTACTCCCCATAACTTACTCGAAGAATCGACTTGCAAGTAGTTTTCACTACGTGAGAATTCTGGAATATTCATAAACGAAAATCCTCCAGCTTGCTGTACCTGCCTCCTGTAGAAGCCAAGTGAATTCTCGTGAAACTAAGTGCAAGTAAATTGTCACGAAACAAGGTATTAAACGTATCCTGAACTCTGAGCAAGGTATAGAACAAATTGACGTGACTTTACAACCAATAGTAAAATACTATTAAGGCAGGCAATACCCCAAAGGTAATTCAAGAGATATATCAAACCAACCTCAGCAGTGTCCACCGTCATTACTGGGGACAGTGAAAATAATAAAAGTAGAACAAAGCAGAAGAAGTGGTTAGCGAGATAGAAAGGAAAAGAAGTGCAGGGCAGATAAACGAGGTGCATTAGGAACCTCAGGCAGTTCGTAATGAGACATAAGGTGGAAGCAGGTTACTCCATGTTTCCTACCCAAGGGAATTCCAATTTATCCGTTTCGCCTGCTTTGTTTTTATCCCCACCACTGGAGCCATCGTCTCTTACCAGCAGTAACACTGCCCCCTGGAGAGGATGGCTTTCCTTTATTACGTCTTTGATAAATTGTACTGTCCTGCCGCAATGCCATCTGAAAAACAATATTATTAATAATAAGAAACTGCATTATCGAAGCAATGAAAAATATATTAATATTCAGTCATTTTTCTGCACAACCTTTTATGCACTTGAAACCAGCACACTGAAGTTGATGAAATTAATAATGTCGTTGTGTCGCGTTGTCAAGATATTCTTGTGTGGGAGAATGCTTTCATTGATCCGCAACAAAAATAGTCTCAATCATGTATTCATGAGAAGAAATATATACGTATACATATATACATATATATATCGGCGAAACTGCTGGATATAACCTTGGTAACTGGAGCAGGTGAAGATAAATATGAAGTACCTCCTCAAGAAGCCCTCCCAGAGTTTGTTACCTTAGGACCTTGCGAATATTACGTATTTTAGCAACTGCAGTCATTCTTAATAAGAATGAATTCTCATAATTAAGCACTTTCATGAATCATAATTTACCTATTTGCGTATATTTATTTAAGCTTTGACGCAGTTACCAGCCACGGTTTTAATGAGAATAAATCTTTTTAGGTTTCAACAAAAAAAAAGTTTAGAATTTATCGACTTTCCCTTTAGTATCTTTTTCAAAGGCAAAAAACCCAACGATTCGATAATAATAATATTGTGCCTAAATTTTGTACCTTCGTACCGTTATCATCTATCTTCAAAATATTTTATCAGTTTATCTTACCATGTTTATTCTACCAATATCACAGTTCCTCTCAGGCTAATACACCTTGTATTTTTAGGTTGTTAATACACGAGTAAACAGAAGTCGCTTCGCTGCCGAATCGCGATTTTCTTACGTGTGGTGGTCAAATAATTTCCGTAATGGTGCCATTAAGTTTGGTCTAGGTCGAGCCCAACCTAACTGTATTACTGTAAGGACAAGTTTCTCAAGGAAATGGAAATCCATTTGATTCGCAAGAAGTTCCAGTGCCTGGTACATGCATCCAATACCGCTGAAGTATTTTCGTTAAAACTTTTCACCGCGACGGAAATGAACTTGCACGCAAGAGATTCAAGTGCATCGGTGTTCCTCGACTCTGTAAGATTAAATTTTTTATATATTATAACGCAATGAATAAACGTGTTTTTATTGACAACAAATCTAATGCGGTAGAGTACCTGTACGTATTCTTTATCATTTCCTTAAAGATTTACCTTTTTTTTCCCAGAAATACTAGAAATCTGTGACGGGTTAGTTTTCGGAACGCTGTCAAAACATCTATTGTACACAGAAGCTATTGCAACTTAGAAATCCGACGATTACGTGGGTTTAGCTTGCGAATATCTGTTTCGGGCGGAAAGTGGATATCCAAACCAGGAGAAACAATTTTGAATGCGTCTGGTATATCGTGGCTTTAGAATTTCTAGTCTCAAACTGTATCCAGAAGACTTGTTTAAGTCAGATTACTGGATACTTAGAGCAATGAGGATCTTGAGGAAACTCAAAGTGGAAGACAATCCTCCTCGTTTCTATAACTTGTTCCGGTACTCTCATTCAGGTAAAACTATCTTCACGTCTCCTTATCCAATCTGCAAGACAGACTGCTTAATTAGAATTAACAATTAGGTAGAGTTAAACGTTAAGTAGTATCCGACTATATACACCAGACGTTGAAACCTTCGAGTACGGGAAGATACAAGAAAGGAAAAAGTTTAAATAGAAACTTGCATTATTTTTTAAAATTCTACACAAAAAATTGTTATTAAATATAGAACCGGAAATTGGTGATTTTATTATCATTTAACCAGTCCGTCATGAATCCATGAATGCTCTCTGCCAGCAAATTAGACCCGCTCAACGTCAAGGCAAACATTGTACATTGAGGTAAAATTATAACGACTAGATAAAGATTATGCAAATTACCATCTCACCAGCGTCGTATCAGCAGAGAGTGAAAGATCATTTCAGCGTTACAATTAATTAGTCAACTAAACATTCCGTAGCACGTGCCTTCTCTGTTTCTCCATCAGTGAACTCTCATCTATGTCCGCAATTAAACTTGGCTACTATCCAACCTGAAATTACTCGTAAATCAGATTAAAGTGTCTCTGTGTACAATAAACACCAACCCAATTTGCCCATACAAATGCATATTCATTTAAACCAGTTTATACCAACAAAAGCAACTGGCTATTCGCGAAATGAATTTTCTATAGAAATTTTCAAAAAATATATCTACCTCGTATAAACGAAATTATGCATACGCTG
This sequence comes from Trachelus tabidus, assembly GCA_030142655.1. Lineage (NCBI taxonomy): Eukaryota > Metazoa > Arthropoda > Insecta > Hymenoptera > Cephidae > Trachelus > Trachelus tabidus. The sequence goes on from JARQTI010000032.1 coordinate 102,740, forward strand.
TATACATATAAGCAGTACAGTCGCCATTAGCATTACAGCAAAAAAAAATCCGTGTAGAAAAGAAAGTAATGCTCCCAAGTAATTAAGGCCAAGTTCGCCTGTTGCTGCCAGAGAATAACTGAATTTCCAATGGACGATCCCAGCTGGGCGGCACGTACTGTTGTTATCTGTCACGTTTCGCAAAAATGGTCTCGGTAAATTGCACAGGACTTGCGTTCGCGGTCAAACATGGAAATATGATAGATATAAGGTCCGTGATGAATGCTCGCGAAATGACCACCCCAAGATAGAGGGTTGCTTTATAACAGATACACATACGTATATAGAGAGTATCCACAGGGAAATCTTGTACATTTAAATGGTCCAAAGGGATGGAAAATGATCAGCTGAGTTGAGAAAGCATCGCCATGATGGCACTGGGAAATTGTGGGGATGATTTAGTACCATCCAAGTCCTAATTCTCATTGTTTAACGATACTCGTCAAATTTGCATTGTACTAATTGTAAGTGAGTGAGCGATGGCGCATGCAGCCAGGATGTGTTACCTCGTATCAAAACACTGAACACGTACAGACCTGCCATAGTGATAAGTAGATCAGTGCAGATGCGTACTAAGTTAGGTTACCCATCCGCCAAAAAATTTATGGGAATATTATGTATATATACATTGAGACATTGTACTTTTACCTCGCTTTCCGTCCAGGAATTAACTGTTGCTCCGTTATCCCCATACCGCCAGTTAATCCTTGAATAATAGGTGCACACGTATCCTTGCAACTTGCTGTAACTGCACGTGGAAAATTCTTTGTTCTGTGACCGCGCAGGATACAATGTTAGAACAAAAGCTTTGCATTGAATTATCACACGAAACTCAAGTTTAAGTTTATCGTGTTACTTAGGCAAGTATGCATTTAAAAGAAACAGCTTCAAAGTACTAGAGCAAAGTTAAACACGGATTCGACATCATTGTCATCAGACTGTATGATTCTTGGTGTCAATCCTCATTATTATTTTAATCGGTATAACGATACTTGTACCTTTTAAGTACATAATATATGAAAACTGGTAGACTCTTGTAGTAGTAAAGAAACTTAACGGCAACTTGTCATAACACGACTGTTCTCTACTTTACCGACGGAAGGTCGCGGATTCAAGATGGCGGTAGTATCGTGAAAAACTTCAGTCATATGCGTCACAGCAGAGTTCTCCGTGTCGGCGAGTGATACGTCGCGTAAATACTGTCGAAATCTTAAGATTCAAGCAGTTGAATATTCCGTCAACCATCGATTCATTATCCGTCATCTACGGTTTTGGTGAGTGTTTCATATTTTTTCTTTTACGTACTGCCGCACGGTCAAAACATGTAAGTTTCTAGTGAATCTCCCGTCATGGCGTCTTCGCTTGCGTGCTGTTATGACTACGATTGTTATCATTATGGTAATGAACTCGTTCAACGCTGAGTCCTTTTACGCTGCTTTGTATAATCTTTGTTTTATGTGATAATATCTACGTGAATTTTATTCGAAGACTGTCACAAATTTGCGCAGGATGGCGTTCACGTGTCTCATTTTCATATTGTGTAATTACACCAATAAATAAACATGTTCGGGACTGCCTATGGCCTAGTCAATTGAGATAATGAAATAACGTATCATATAAAATAATAATACCGTACATTATTGGATATTCTATAAAATTCAGTACAGATTTTAACGAACGTCCAAATAATTTAAAACGGTAGCTTCTTAAAAGTTTATCACGTCGAAAAATATTCTTCAGGCTGATTTGATTCAAGTCTGCACGTCTAGGATAAAATATATGTATATATATTCCATTATTAGTCACATAAAAATACTTCCATGAGAGATAAGTCGAAGCTATAATTAAAAAAAAAGAACAAGAAAGTTATTTGCTAAACAGAAAAACTATCCTTAAGATTTTTAAGTAATACGTACACGTTATACAATATCATGCCAATTTAGACTGTACTCGCTATTAATCTTTTCTATTAGTAGTTAAGCAATGAGAGTTCTGGACCAAGATTCCTGCACCGACATATTACCGGCATCCGGGTTCGCGTCCGTG
>JARQTI010000032.1:104924-115745 GCA_030142655.1 Trachelus tabidus
CCACGTCCTAACTTAGCACGGACGCGAACCCGGATGCCGGTAATATGTCGGTGCAGGAATCTTGGTCCAGAACTCTCATTGCTTAACTACTTCTATTGCTTGATAAATCTTCCATCGATTTTCAAATTGGAATAAATAACACCTGTTGGTAACACAAGATGTTTCACGATTTAAGTAATTAATTTTGATGAAATTTATATGCCAGCTCTTTCTCCCTTTATCCGATGCATATGCATAGATGCTATATACGAATAGAATATACTTAGAAATACTGTTTTTGTAGGTTACTATTTATCGTATTTAATCAGTCCGTGCGCTGACGTAACCAATAAAACTTTTATTTCGTATACGCGAAAAAATCGTTCACTTTGAATTTTTACTATATTCAAATCAAATGCTTTCAACGGCTTTTATCGTCGTTCGATAATGAAGACTCGTGTCGCTCAGAATAACTCAATACTCGCTATTATCTCTCGACCGTGTGTTACCAGGTCTAGGGAATTTATTTTTAAACCGCCATAAAGCACGCTTTGAATAGTTATTCCAGCAGGTATTACGTGCCAGTAGGATTCGGTAAAACTTGAGCAAACGAAATCCGACATATTTACGTCACGAACTCCAATATACGATGACTGTACTTGCAATTCCTCCAATTAGACAACCTGACAGATGCACTCGAGCCTTATTGCACATTCAAACCAATCAGTCGTTCCTGCATCGTTATCAGAGAATCAAAAGCTCATAAGAACAATGAGACTCGTATCTTATGCTTTAATTAATTAATCTAAACGTGATTCTATATTTTTTACAATAGTATCTACGTACATATTTGAACATAATTTTAATTTTTATCTAAGGTGATTTGAATTTAATTCGAAAATTACTATTATGTATCCTGATATAAATTCAGGTTCGATAGTCAATCAATCGACTCAACATGCAAATTTTCGATGACATATAATTCCAGGTACAAAGGATTGTCTAATGACCATATGGAAATAATCTTGGCAGAGTGTTAAATGATAATAACGTATCAATTGGTCGATATTGTAAATTATTATTGATGACAAATCAATAGACCCATTACAATGCGGCTGACTGCTAGTGAGTCTATGATCCTACATGGCATAGGGGACTTATCTCGCTGGTACCAGGACAAGGTAGTTAACTACCCTGACGTAACCTAACCTAACCTCGTAGGAATCCGTAAGTCGTTATAAAAATAATTTTCTTTCTTACAGCTGAAAATCACTCTGTATTAGTTATAACGTAGTAACGGTGACCTTGCAGGGATTTAATTTTTATTAAAAATTTTTCTTGAGTTAAAAAAACAAATTTTTCTTTTATAGGAATACTTGGTAACACCATAAATGGATACTGGGTGGGCAAAAATATTTTTCACTTATATATCCCGAAGGCTGTATCGGAGACGAAGGTTTCTGAAACTGTTGGAAATATTGTATTATATTACTGGATTAACTTGGCCGAGTTAATTAAGCTGTTTAAGCGGGTTTACACCCTTGCAATTAACAGGCCTTCAAACGTAGCCGTCATGGCTGAGCTAAAGGGAGACAAATGCTGAAGTTTGTAAACTTTTGATGAAATCATCAAAAATGCAAATTGCACGCCCTTACATAAGATACAGACACTGTGGACCAGTCGCCAGGCTCCCGTTTATGAATCGTAAACTGAGTTTAGATTCTAAGGATATTCCGTTCGAAGGCGCTTACCTCGGGACGCCCGTACCCGAGAATGATTAATTGCTCGCTGATAATATCTCGCGCGGTTTGATAACGCCGTTTGAAATACTGCAGTGATATCTTATGGTTAATAATATCGTAATTATTCTTTCTCCAACAAAAGTATAACACCGTAATTTATAGGTTGGATGTAGAACAAAAATATAGCATTTATCGTATTATGGCCATTCAAATTTACGCGCCTTATTATTATACTTCCGGCAATGCCCGCTTATGTATGTAAATCCGTGCGTCACTTCTCTCATTTGGATAAACAAATGATCGGACCAGTTTAATAGAGCGACATGCGATATATGATATTGGCTACAGGTCGATCAATTATTTTTAACAGCGAATTTAGTTATTAAATATAATTATTTCCTAAAAAAAATTTACTTGACTCTTTTGACTTTTTGCCACTGCGTTAAACATCCACGTCTGGAATCCTCGATAAAGCTAAAATATTAATGGCAACATCGGTGCATTCCAAATGACACGTGGTCAGATGGAAAAGACGGATTGAAAGACACCAAGGATGACTATTGCTTATGTATGAATATTATTGTGTGCATATATTGATGAGTTTGGAGTCAAAGTAAATGTGTTGGTAAAATTAACTCAATATTAACCACAGTAATTAGATAAATGTCGTGAACAATTATAATATTGTTATTTAAATATCCTGATGACGAATGATTGCGGGACTTTGTGCGTTTCAACTTTTTCCAATTCAAAATGGCGTCCTCGATGCTGACGCCCAACAATTACATTATCCTGGTCCATTTGTATTTGTGCAATCTCCTGCAAGCAAGAGTCTGCTCCATCGAGTGTGTATTTACTATACTCCTCTCGCTCCTTTTATCACCGACATAATACTTTAACAGTGCAGTAACTCGATCGTAACTTCCGGCCATTTTTATGCTCTTCTAGGTACTTTTATTGTAGGTGCCTCTTCTAGTCAGTTCTTGTGTGTATATGTATATATGTGTGTACAGGGTTAGGTTATTCGAGGGGGGTTGGACAACCTGAATGTGTCTGTTTGTACATTTGTGGTTCTATATTGGGCACAGTTAGAAGTGCCTATTCAGGTCCTTTAAAAGTAACAGAACAGTCTTAACTTGATCCTACGTAGCTGACGTAATTAGGACCTTGTTATTGTTAGGGCACCTCAGCTAAGTCCCAGATGGCGTTCAGAATTATTTTCTACAAGGTTTCTTTTTTATCATCTAAACGAACGTGGTAAATGGTAGCATGGACGAATTTTGAAAATTTTGCATATCCGTAGACTTTGCAGTGAAGTTTTTTTTATTGACTTTCGCAGACAGCGCGAATTTTACACTTAGATTAAGGTCAATTCGTGTGGAGAATTTGAGGTTTTTTTTTTTCAAGAGAAAATTTACTGAATCCAACGTACGAGTGTATGCTGTCGAATAGGTATTTCATTTGTCGATATTTCAAAAATTCTCCCTCAAAGGCACTATTTTCACGCGTGTGAATCGCTTGGGTTATGCTCCAATTATATACTTCCCATGATGTTTGGTTTTTTGCATTTTTTTTTCGAAAATTCCACGTCGACGTCAATACTTTTTCGATTCCTTTTTTTTTTAATCAATACGTGAACTGAAAGACTCGTGCAAAAATGGGATGGGTAGGCAATTTTCAATTTTGAGATAACGTCATGCTATTTCGACTTGCCATTTTTTAAAGGTCATTGATTCGGACGATCATTCGGAACGGGGGAACTAATTTGGCTTGATAGAATTTTTGGTAAATTTTAGGGATATATTATTAAAAAATTATTTGATGTCGGAAATGGGCGAGGTGTATTTTTTTGGTTTTTTTATTTCTCGAATTTATCTGTATTAGCCCACTTGTCGTCGTAGTGAGGACTGTGTTTCGCCCTTTAAAATTTTGATCCGAGAATTTCTCTACGGTTTTACCATTTGGTATAGTCGAATTTGAATTTTTTTCTTTCTTTCTTGCCGTTATTTATTTTTTTTATTTTCCTATTCTCTTTCGTCGTTTGGCATCGATCCCATTTCACGTAACGACGATATCGACAGGCATTATAATTATTATCAATATGACTTTTCGCTATTTGCAGCCTGTTACACAATTCTCCGCTCACGCACCGCAGCTCAAAAGTATTAACATGCGTATTGCATTTTTTTTATTTGACAAAAGCAAAATCCCCCAAAGGCAAATGATTTTGTTATACATTTGCCATTTACAAATCCCAACTGAAATTGCGGTATGACAGCATTATAATTTTATCAAAACTAATTAAAATTTAATATTCCGCTCGTTTCACAGCTGTCTATATAACGAATGTTCTATAATTACACCCATACCTGTAATATTACTTTTTGAAAAATTCTCTGGCGTTCCCAAAAAATTAGGACATTTTTTTATTTTTCCTTTCAACATGTCCCACTTTTTCGTCCGTGCTAACTGCGCCAGTATACAAGCACAGATATAGACTTTGTCTAAACCACAGGATCGTTTGGAATTCGTGGCTTTTCGATATTTGGGCCGCGTCGCATGACGTACAAGAAGAAAAACAAGAGAGAAAATAAAAATGAGGATTCAAAACCAACGTGGACTCGTGTATCTCTATAGGCAAAATTGTCCACAATGACGGTTTCACTGTTTGGACAACGAGACGTATAAAGGCGAATAGGGGCTTGAAAAAAAAAGAGGATAAAAACAAAGGAATTTCGAGTGTATCGATGCAGGCCATTTGCGTTCGGGGGAATCGAATGAAGTTCTATTTCAGAAGAGTAACCTGCGGCCGACAAACGCTGGCGTTACGCTAACGCTATAACGGCGGCGCCCGGCGTCCTCTCGGTCCCATCAATTTGTTTACGTGTTTGGTAAGCATTTACAAAAAATAAACACCAGTCAGCTTCGTATACCATCACGAAGAGCCATTTATTTTTACAATAAAAATCACCCTTGCCAACGTCTATCGATCCTTTCGTAAAACCATCAAGGGTTATAATAATGTTATTTTTTTATTTTCACGAAATTTGGCCCTTGAGAATAAAAAAAAAGTCAATTACTCCAATGGCATTTTGACTTTTTGCCACTCCAATTGCTACCAATTTTTTTTTAATCCATTATCTTTTACCTTTAATCCCTAATGATCTGGGTATACACATTTTTTGTCTCGTATTCCACATATTTAATCTTTATCCGTGCGAGGAGCAACGATCAATCATCTACCGATGGGACGGTAATTAGATAAATCCTCGAATATACGTCGCGCGCGGTTTACGGGTCATTGAGCTTGCAGAATATGAGATGAAATAGAGGAAGGTTAATATAGTCGAGAAAAAGATATACATATATATATATATATATACACATATTATACATATATAAAAAATATATGTATACATACCTTCTACATAATACCAACGTTGTATACTCATACACCCTATCTATACTCGTACGTCATACACCCCTGGGAATGAAGATGGGATGGTTCGTGATCTGAATAAAGGCGGCAGCACCGGCGGGAAAATCACGATAGAACATAACGAATAGGCGGCCAAGTTTTTGTTCCGTTTTTGGTTCATTTTCGAAAAGGAAAAAAAATCCACCGGTCCTCCGGGATATCCCAGTGCTGGGAAAACTGGCTAAACGGATCTCTGGAAGTGGCGCGAGCGCCACTCGCACGCTTGTTGAGCTTGCATACGTTATAGATAATTACACATTAGATTTTACACACACGCAGTTTTATTTAATCTTCTTTTTTTTTTCAATCTCAACCATACCAACAATTCCGATACCAGGACTAATCAGAATAAATACGTTAGACTTAATTTTGTGGAAATGGCAAATCAAAAATAAAAAGTATCTGCTTATTTACCGCGTGGAAAAATAAAGTACGCCGGAAGTGAATGCTTTGCTCGACTGCCGTAAAAACTTTAATCACTCTTTTTTTTCTTCTCAACCTAGAAAACGACACTTTAAATGTATACCGAACGTAAAAGCCCTATTGCCTTTCTGACGCGTGCATTAAAATGAGTTACTACGATATACGGTGCAAGCGCAAAATCTTTCTTCGTCCTTGCGAAATCTGGGTTGGATCTTATCGTGAGCGTGAGAGCGCTTCGAGACGCTTTACAGATTGCTAAGCTGTTACGTCACGTCACTGGTACTGTGGTTGGTTAAACAGAATTACATATATATATATATATACATATATATATTCTGAAAAAAAAATATATACATATATATGTATAGTATACATCATTGATAACCAAGCGCGTTCGATTGGTTTGATTGAGGCAGTCGTTAATTAATTTCGAAAACAAATTTTTGTCTCCTCATCAATGACCCTATAGCTTTTGATTGCGATCGGCGCGTCTTGAAAATAATTGCGAAATTTTTCATCGTTTCGAATCAATGGAAACGAGGTCGAGCCGTTGATATGTATTTTCCATCTGAAAGACTTTCTGGATATCGAGCCTACATACGGGAACGCTGAAAGCTCAAAAGCCACCAGCGGCATGACATTTTTCTTGCTTTTTATTTATTTTTTTTCTCCCCTGTTTTAACGTTGGTTTTTTCCGATTATTTTTGTCCGCTTTGCCTGCGTCTCTGTGTATTTTTTTTTCTTCCCTTCTTTCTCTTTTACCAACACTCGTACCTGGCAACGTACCCCCCCCTCCTCCTCCTCCCTCCCCCTGTATCCGACCGCGCAAGAGTCTCGCTGAACTTGAGCGCAGAACGCGTTACTTACTACTACGTCATTAACTCTCTGATTAATGGGAAAAAGGTTTAGCGCCTTCTGTCAGTGCACTTGTGTTGAATGCAATTTACGTATTACGCAAAGGAACGGATCTGCGTTGGGCGTCTGCGTCTTAGACGTCGGCTCTGCGAGTATCCGTAACGAGTTTTGCTGTGCGAACCAGGAATACCTAACCTCAAAACAGAGTCTGGATGACACGAGTAGCTGGATGTCTATGTGATAAGTATTAAAAAGAGATATAGGTAACGGCATTAAATTGAGTGTAAAAAAAATCTTTCTATGCTTCAACGACATCTGATTTTACCTCGAATGCCAATTAATTACAAGATTTAATTATCCATGTAAGTAGCAAGTAGTCTGGTAGCCATAACAGAAATGTCAATGGGTCGGTTTATATATATATATATACTGGACAGACAAGGGGTAGCTTGTTGTCGTAAAGTCTTGAATTTCCAAAAGGGTTGGCTATACAGTCATCCCTTACAAAACACCCCACCGCGTACATCAGTGCCCCACTTACGTCCACTGCGGAAACCATTCCGACCGAATGCCGTTCCAACTTTGCTAGGATCTATATAGCGGGTGTTCAAGTTATCGTTAGCTAATGGCGAACTTTTCAATAGGGGATGTTAAATGCGGTCGTCATGGGGATGGGGGGGGGGGGGGTGACTCTTTGGGTACCCAACGATATTGACCCCGTATCGTTATACCTATAGTCCATCTAATATAAAAATGGCATGAGCCTCAAACGAATCTAAACCATCCCCTGCGACAGGGGATGAAAGTTCAAGGTAAAATCTGAACTCGCGGAAGTTACGATTAAGAAACTTCCCTCTTTATGGGACGACGAGCACGTAAACTCAACAATACGGGAAATTAAAAAGCTTCGCGTTAAGAATACCCACCCTCCCTTACTGCTACCCCATCGTGGACTCGACTGGACTGCGACTGAGCCTGAATATAGGGGTTGGCATTCCGTTGCTCTACTGTATCAGCAAGAGGGTGAAACTCTATGCGAGTAACTCGGCTACATACAATAAAATCGTAACTTCTTATTTCACCCCTGACAGTTTTCATCCCCCGGGTCTCCTTTCACTACTTTCTCTAATATTTATACCTTTCCTTTCTCTCTTGTCCTCCGTACATAGGCTCATGTCGGGTTCGTAGTCGATATCCACCAATACCCTATCACTGACCCGCGATACTCGAATTTTATTAATTTTCTATTTGCACTCAAACACGTTTTTACCCCTTTCACTCATATTTTTATTATTACTGGGTAACGTTAATAATATTTCTTTTTTTTTACAGATATATACCAATCGACCGCGGGGAAGTTTCGCAGGTGAACATCTCGATCCAGATTTTGAAAAATCATGTCCAGCTATACGGTGTGTACATTTTTTTGTGCAATAAAGAATATTTTTTATCATATGATGTGTATACCTTGTGTATACAATTTTTTACTGTATTATATATACATATATATGTAGAATATATTTTACATATATTTTAGTGTCTTCTACGAAGAGGCGTATATCCTATGCACATCAATATTCCATGTGTGCATATCCTTCGGAACTGTTGTAGCACTTTAATGACGTCAGATTGAAATAATATGGAGAAAATATTCGCAGGACAAAATATTAGCGATACGAACGTGACGGTTTCGTGGGGGAGGGGATTGCGATGGGATATATGGAAATGTAGATAAATATATAGGGAACGACATCAATACCCAGAACGTTACTACATATCAAACTGAACTGCGCGTGCAGTCGTTCGTTTGGATTATGATTATTGTTTATGGTTGCTAATAAAGGGAAGATAAACATTATACATATAGTAGTGCCTGGGGTCAATCTGGATTGGAAGCAGCGAATCGTAAGGTTCGTTCTTCGGGGTTAATAAAATTGACCTCGACGCCGTTTTAACCTCAAGACCGTAAATTTATCGTTAATAATCAGGACGTAAATTCAACCCCTGTATGTTGATTTTATATTTAATTTTTTTTTTTTCATAAAGACCCAAGGGGGTTGATCCCTGAGTATAAATGTCGGTGAGCCTTGACAAAAAAATAATATTGATTGCCCTAATAAATTCCAAGCGAGATACGTCCAACCCTTAAACTCGCCGTAACCAAGTATCGCCCTTAACAAGCGATTAATTTTTTAAGGTACGTACATACGTGAAAATATTTCATTGGCTGTGCTGCCCGGTGTAAATAAATGCTCGAAGCTTAATGCTACCCTTCCATTCAACTCTTGTACTACCCTTATTAGGTATCTACACGAAAAAGCGTGCTGGGAACAGATCAAAGTGGAATACGAAAAAGAGGCATTAAAATGTTAGGGAATTTTTTTGGTCGTCAGGTACCCCTTTCTTTATTTTTCCTCCGCCCCTGGACGTCCCATGTAGCCACACGCGATGCTTCGTTAATGGTCAAGTTTTTATCTAAAGCTCCGCAAGCTCCATGGGATAGAGAGCTTTATCTTTGTATTGTGTTTTCTGTTTTTTTTTCATCCTCCACTACTTCGTCTCTCGTACGTTTTATACGTACCGAACATAACCTCCTCCCGAATATCTCCGAAGTCATACGGAAACTCACGATCCTCGACCAGTCGAGCCCGAACGTCCCATATAGGAATTACCAACGCTTACAACAGGCGCAAGCCTTGGCCAATATATGTTTATTGATAATTGCCCAAACGTAACTCGCCTATGTTGGGCCGTAATTGGGTTAGTATTGGTCACCAGTATTGTTATTTTTTTAATAGTTGTCAGTATCCAACCAACACTAGGCCGATGTACTACTGCCAATGATTGGCCGGATATAGACTACTGACTGTGGGCCATCATTGGTTGCCCATCATATACCAGCGTTATTTATTGTTTATATTTGCCATTTTTAAACCGATACTGGCCAATGTCCTACTGCCAATAATTGGCCAAATAGTAAGAGTAAAATTACATATATGACCGGAGTCCCTAAGCAACTCAAAAGTATACGAGAAGCACGAGCGAGCACTAGTTCGCTGTCGCACCACTAGATGGCCACTGCATGCGATTTCGACATTATCTTGAATAATCTGGTGTTGTATTCAGCATCTGTCATTCGTGAGCGAATCATGTTTGTTTAGGTCATACCGTCCGTTGAGAGAACTGTGTGGTTTTGTTTCCATTACAGCAACCGATCCAGCGTCCTCCGCCCAAGCACAGAATTCAGTTTCTGTATGGGCTGTGGGCCATTATTCGTCGCAAATTATTTACCATTATTATTTATTTTTTATATTTGCCAATAATAATATTTTTTATATTTGCCATAATATACGGTTGAAAATCATAGGCGTAGTACCGTCTAACGATTTTGGGCAATATTGCATTCATTAATGGGCCAATATTATTTTCATTTATTGGCCAACATTGGCAACCAGTGCTGGGCCAAAGCTATCATCCGACTCTTAACCACGGCTAGGCCAGTCATGGTTGTTGCTATTGGGCCATTACTGGAAAAATGGCCACTGATGCTGGCCCAATATTAGGCCTGCTGTACTTTCCTACATGGGGTTCTATAGACGTGAAGGAGTTGGAGCTTCGGCTAAAAGCTTAATGTCTGTCCGTGATTAGTGAAGAATTAAAGATCAGGAAGTGCCAATGAAATGCTGTCAATAAAAAGCTTTCTTTTGTAAAAGTGAAAAAAAATCATCTCGAGCTTTAATTACTTCTCGCGACGCTCCCGTCGGATTGGTCAGCAGGTATTTTTCGTTTCGGTCGATGCTTTATATCACTTTTGACACTTTTTAATCAAGAGATTTTATCATTTTATTTTTCTTTTGTCAGATACACTTTCGCGAGCTTGCAATTATACGATTTTACACGTTTCCAGCGCTTTGAGTTTCGTCGAGCACAAATTTTTTCCTATTTGCATTAAATCAGTGGCCGATCAAGTTAACCACTGCTTTTTTGCCTTTTCTCTCTATCTATCTATCTCTCTCTCTTTCTCTTTCTCGTTCGTGTATCCTTGTCTGTCGCTATGTTCATCCTTGTTTCTCCCATTCAGTCCAATGGCATTTTGTAACATCAGCATACTGATTGAACTTGAGCTCAAGTATTGGCGTTGCCCTTCTCCGTTCCAATTACTTTGCAAATGCCTTAATTGAAATCCAGGAAATACGAAACCGACCCCTACGTAATTCCTCCCGTTGACGTTCAGTGCCCATTGCTGGTTACCACTGTGTATATATACATATATATATATATATATAAAGTGGTACAGAGGCAGTTTTGAGGACATGCGGCACTCACAACGGCAAACCAATGTGT
>JARQTI010000032.1:121266-133335 GCA_030142655.1 Trachelus tabidus
TCCTGGAAACTGCCAATGCCCAACAGAAAAGGTCCTGGAAACTGCCTTCTAACATATTTATATATATATATATATATGTATATCCATGTGTGGGTGCTCGTGTCATTTCGTAACAGTTTGTCATTTGCAGTTGGGCGGTGCCTACTGAATACTCAGCGGGTAGTTCCGTTACACGCAAAGACTCGAACTTTGTGAATAGCATTTAGCGAAATTACATTTAGCATTTTTTTTGGATTCGTTCATTAAAATGTTCAAATTAATTAAAGACCAGCCACCTAAGTCGTCTGTCAACCCTCGAGGTCTTATTTTATTTTCACAGCTATGCAAGCCCTGGAATTCAGAATATAAATAGATTCAAGGGTGGTAATCTCTGGTACGTTTATTTTATTCAGACCGCAGGCCTGTCGCGCATGCGCTGAAACGAATTCTCCAAAATAATAAAAAAATTTATTTTCCATCTTTTTACATTTACGAAACAATCCCAATCCCTCCAATTGAATTCAACTCGCGAAACACGGACACCAACCAGTCAAAGATGTCAATAAGAAATTGTCCAAGTATTGAAAAGTCGAGCGAAGGTAAATATTTTTGGAAAAGAACATTTTTTCCCCCACATTTTTCGTATTAAAGCATGAATTTCGTTTGACGGATCTCCAGTGAATTTTTCATATTTTTTTTTCGCTTTCACGTAACCAATCCTGTATTCCGTAATTTATTTAAATTCTACGTGAAGTAGAAAATTCGCGCATGCCAACGGCTTCCGGTACACGGAGGATGGTGCCAATATCACGTCAATGATCAAAGATTAAGAAACGCATTGAACATTCGCCAATCTTAATTCCCACGATTCCAAAAAATTAATCGCAAATAATAAACGACATCCGGCTTCATCCAAATCTCCCATAATTTACCTTATACGTATATTTCCGCCATTTAACGCTTTCCCGGCCGATACTTCGCTAATCAGGAGGCCCAGTATCAATCATTCATACCAACCACCGGGCTCAAAATATAGCATGCTAATGATTTCGCGTTGCGAATTGTTGCAGTAATTTTTAAAGCTAACAAATTAGTGCATTTTATTTTTTTATACATATATATCAGGAGTACCCATCGCGAAATCCTGGTGCGAATTTTTTTCTTCAATTTCGGCCGTCTTCGATCTCTATGGATAATTTGAACGATGTACATATATATTTTTTTTACATAACACCCTCTAGACTCCTTCAAAATAAGTGACAGATACGTGCCATGTGTCTTTTTGACACTTCGGTTCACATGTGCGACTGTTTAAACTTTTCACCGTGAATCCATTTATTTTTCTACAGCCATCCACGACCGTCCTAACAACATTTCCCACTGTACATTCCTCGACTACGCCAAGACATATACTCCATACAAATTTTCAGACGTGCAATTTACTCGAGTGATAAGTCTCGAACGTGGAGTGAGATCTTAAAGAGATGCACAGCGAGTAGCTGCACTATGATGCACCGAGGGATGCAGCCAGACGGGAAAAGGTGCGCGAGAAGATATTTTACTGGCTGCGTACTTCTTGGAGCGTCGCGACGTATAAATTCCCCAAAGAAGCTTTTCCTGCTCTTAAAGAATTATATACATATATTCCTTTCATATACTTGTTTCAGAAACAAAAAATTCATAGTTAAGCGTCACCGTTCCAAAACACTGGTTAAACACGAAAATTTGATTTTCTCTCCTGCATCCATGCGTCGATGCATCTGCTATCTCTCTTACTCTACCCGTTTCTATCACTATAGCTGTTCCTAGTTTCACCAAGTTACACAAGGGTTCAGACTGCGAATGTCGTTTCGTTCAGCCTGACATTGTTAGGTTGGTACCTGGAAATGCAACTTCCTCTGCTTGCATAGAGGAACTCCAGTAAGCATATTTCGCCTGTGGCAAGAGTCCTTGTGGAATTCACCCTTTATGGAGGAGGAATTTAAGGTCAGTTATGTCATATATATATATATATATATATTGTGCTATCCAAAGGTGGTTCTATCATGGGAATTAAGAAAAATCAAATGGACATAACCATCTTCAGGTGGTACGATAGGCTTGAACGGCCGTATATATAGATTTCCTACACTCACCGATGGACCGACGTGCTGAAAGACTTTTGATTTGAATGAAGATTTTTTTGGACCATTTTGCAATCCCTCACTTTTATCTGCGAATTTCAATTTTCTGCGTCCCAGCGCGGAATTTGTGCTGGGGTGAAATCCAAGTGGCGAATTTTTTGCTTTCGTTTTTCTTGTACGCTTTACATGTAGATACACATCGCGTACTCGAGCACGTGCATACCCCTTGCTTTTACGACTAGAAAGCACAAAGGGAGCTTGCAGCGGAAGCTGCGTATTTCCCCCTGGGCGAATGCACTAATTGGCATTTTTTTCTCTCTTTTTTTTAACATTGCGACAATCCTCAAAGGCCCGAAAGGAAGAACCGATGCTGTAATTCCGTGAGGTGTATTCCTTTTTTTTTAGTCTATTTCACCGTCACCAGATTCAAGCAACGTGATAACGTTATGTTCTACATTTTCGGTGACGTCACTTTCTATTATCATTGACCAACGGAGTGGCGTGAAAGTTCATTTCGATAATTGAAAGTTCATGAATTTTTTTTCATTTAAGTTAGTGAGGGAAAAAATTGTTTGGGTATGAGAAAGAAAAAAAATTTGTATCATACGGAAAAATTGTTCGCGAGTCTTTTCGAATAATTATAAATGAACGTCGAGGCTCGTGGGAAGCTTCTTTCTTGGGCTACGGAATCGAGGGTTCAATTCAGCTGGAATCGTCGTGCCAGTTGGTTTATCCAACTGTTTCATTTCAACTAGTCCGGAGTGTCTCTACATAGACTCCTTCATTCTTACTTTTATTCAAGATTTCTGATGCTCCTATACTGCCTGCTGCTGCTGCCATCTTCATTTGACTAACCTGCGTATTTCGCTTCTACTTTTCCTGCGACTTTTCTTTTAACTGGATTTACATCTTACTCTTTTTTTTTTCATTTCATTCTTCTTATCTCTCTTATCCTGACCTCGTCGGGATTGCGCGACACTCTTTTCTTCTCGTGACTGACTAGTGCCATAGAATTATCGGTAACAAGGATCGCCGGTTCTGCTACCGGGAATTTCTATTCGTTCGCAGATAGCGATTAAAGAATTCCAAGGCGTTTTCTTTTCATAAAAACTACCCGTAGTCGCTGCTTGCGAAGTTACGTTGCAGAGGATCATTCGCTAGTTTAAAAAAAAAGTCAGTGCGGAGAAAAAGGAAGGAAAGAAAAATATGGATTCTACGTAATATGGCAGTCTTACTTATCACCGTTAAATGTGATTAATTATCCAACCCCTTAAGTAAGCAATTTTTTGGCGCTTTTCCCACGTATGTTGGTTCCTCGATTGATACGTGAAAATTTGTTGCTCTTGATAGTCGAAATTTAAAAAAAATTAAGGGATGAAACAGAATTTCCCCTCCCCTGCCCCCTTAAAAAAAACCCAAACGAACACATTTTACAAATTGGAAATATTCATTTACCCGATTAGCCCTTTTCTCGATAATTATACAATCTTTACGAAGATTCGGGCAAAACTGTTTTACCGACCGAGATATCGAATTTCTAATTACCTTACAAACGCATAATACGACTGTGTACAAAGTACACGGAATCCCATTTGTCCGGATCGTTATCACTCTGCGGGCTAAGGGCCGCCGCCTACCGTTCCTCTACTCAATTCCACTTTGTATGACCAACGAAGGGGCTAATTTCCCTTTTCACTTTATTCAGCTTCTCATCGCACCCCAACCCTCCTCGCCTCCTCTGACTCGGCTCTTCGCACTTCTTTGCCTTATTCATTTCACTTAATCCGTATTCTTCTTCCCTTTCAGCCAGAACCCACCCTGAAGCCAGCCGCTGATTTCAATGCCGCCGAAGACGGCGTCGCTCTTCGTACCGCGATGAAGGGTTTCGGCACCGACGAACAGGCCATCATCGACATCCTTACGGCACGGAGCAACGAGCAGAGACAGCGTATATCTAAATTCTTCACTCAGGAATATGGAAGGGTAAGCTTGAAATTTGAATTTCCCGCCACAACCTACACGGTGTATTCAATTGCCAGTGACATTTATGCCGTTTGAAACTGCGTGCATCGCATCTTCAATTATTACAGTAATTATGCACTGGATCACCAATTTTTTTTCTTTATATTAACGTTCGTCATAACCAAGCGTATAATTTATGCGTAACGTGTGAAAAATTCAAAGCGCAAAAATGCATATGAAACATCCACAGCGAATGTTGGCTGTAATTGATAATTCATGAATATACCGGAAATCCATATGCGCCCGGATGCTGTCATACCGTACTGACTTTTCCGACGTTACAGACCACGGTCATTCTACGGATGCGTCATAACGCGCAGTCAGCATTGGTATATCCTTTAGATAACAAAATTATTTTTAATCTCATACACCCCCCTGCCTCCTAAAAATAAAAAATATCCCCAAGACCTCAACGTTCATGCCGCCGTGCTCGAATTAAGCAGCCGCCTAAAGGAGTCCCCACACCGAAACCCCTTTACCCCTAGGCGATAAAACTAAAATCCTCAAGGGGAACCCTTCGCGCGAGCCTATGAAGAAGTCTAGGGTGCGAAGGGAGTTAGGGTAGGTCTTAGTCGACGGTGCGAAGGGGATGAAAAAACAATATGAAGTAGATAGTCCGGAGGGCAGCATGTTGGCAAGGAACGCAGTAGCCATTAAGCAGGTTAGGCGCGGGAGAGGGGGGGATCATTCTTATGAGAATTCCAAGGGTGCCTTAGTGAACAGAGGAGAGTCCGCTTGTCAAGAGGTTGAAAATGGGAATCATCGAGGACGGATATGACGCTGATGAGATTTAGGGGTGATTTTCGGAAGAGCCTAATACTTAGGCCAGGCACAGACTTATGATCCTTTTCGAGGGGGGTTTACGCCGAAGGCTGAGTTTTTGCCCGGCATTAAGGACACGACCGCTTATGCCACCAGTCACGACGTGGCGCAACCCCTCGGGTGTAGTAACCACTAAATAACCAACCCTCGCCCCAATCCTTTCCCTCCCCCCCCCCCCCTCCGTCGTACCGTCGAACCCAACTTTTCCTCCAGAACTACCCCTATGTATGCGGATACGTGGTCGCATGGCCGCAGGGATATTTGTTGGCCAATTTCATACACGGAACAACCCTCTCTGACGGAGGGACACGCATTTATCCACCACCTTCACGATATTATCAGTCCCTACTTTTCGACACCCTTTATACACATCTTTTTATTTATATATTTATATTTATATATATATATACACGTATATGTATATGCAGGGTTATTACGGCCTAAAAGCACCAGCTGAAGTTAACCTGTCCTTTTGAATTATATGATAGAAACCAAATTCGGGTCGTGCGGTTTTACTGAATGACCACCCTGTATGTAATATCAAGAGTATATATGTGTGTATATATATATATAATTGGTCAGTTTCGCGCTCTATCCACTTCCTCCCCTCTCGCCTCCTGGTCCTCCCGAACAGACGTGACTATCGCGCCGGCAAGTTTGCAGGGGAAATAACGCGGCGCGACCTTTCGGTAACGTTTCGAGAAAGACGTTTGAATAAATTACAGCTGACGTCCTGCCGTATATAAATCTCTCTGCGTGTCGGCGCGCGGAGAGATACGTTTCCGTCTTTTCTGCTTTTCCACGAGAAAAATCTTACCGTACATGAAAATTTACGCCCAGAGAAATCGCAAGGAGGATTGGCTGTCGGATAAAATTTTTTTACTTCAAATTTGGCTTTCTACGCTTTCCTTGCTACGCTTCGGTACCGTTCGTTCGCGCTTTCATTCAGTCGTGAGACTCGCAATGCTCTTCGCGGTTTTTCCGTTCAAATTTGCCTGTGGCTTTCGCAAGGGTTGTAAATTAGCGTGGATTCGCGGACATTGTTAATCGCTGTAGGCGCGACGAAGACAGTAGGTAGTCGCGGCTGGATGGGAGCGAGAGAGCTGGAAGATGCGAATGGGGATCGGTGGCGCGAGGGATATGTTGGTGAGAGAAACGGGTCGTTAACACTCGCGGAGCTTAAACCTTTCCGCCCATTAATACGAACTTTTGCAACGGAGAAAACTTTGCACTTGGCTGCTCGAGTAACGCCTTTGCGTCGCGCAGTAAAATGCAACGGATATGGATCGTTTACTTTGTACGCTCGGCCTTGCATCTGTAAAGTCTACGTAGACGGGTTAACATCTCCATCCTTGCATGGCTCTGACGATAAACTGGATCTTCGGGTTTTTAAGAAAAAAAAAATTAATAACGTCTCTTTCGGTCTCGAATGATGTTTCCCCTTGGAGAGAAAAAAAATTGTATTTAGCAAGTATTAAATTGAATTCAACTTTGACGACACGTAGGGGCCTTGTGGGTTGTCAATTATTTACCAGTCTCAGGAAATTTTTGACATCGCGAAATAATACGTAATCTTCGAAGCCTCGTCAGACGATCCCCAATACCGTGCCATCTTAATTACCTTATCGACGAAATTTAATTGGATAAAAATTAAGTTTTATAGTTTATCATGGGGTTCACGTTATGTAATTATATGCCAGGAATGTATATCGGTACACGTTTATTAATTAGAACTTATCGATAATGAATAACAGGGGTCTCCTGTACGCGGTATATCATAAGGAGATGGCACCCAATATTGAAGCTTACCTAACCACAAATAATGACACTTGCGATAAATAATATTTTATGAACTCCTACATGAATTTTCAAATTGTCTCGTAAATTGGCATCAACGTCTTTTCAAAGTGACTTCAATTCTCTCGTGTCCCTTAATAATGCAATACATTCGGTATGAAACGTGCACAAAGGGACAATGCCCAGGTGTTTACTCGACCGTGCCACTTGACATTGACTGGTGAAGTCGAGGCTTAGAATAATATTCCCCAAGCAAAGACCCCCCCCCCCCTTTTCGATCCCCCTTACACCACAGGACGCACTTCCCTTTATTATACAACATTCTCTCGTTATTATTCTCAGCAAGAAATAGAAGTGACGCTTCTCGAAAAAGATGGCCGCTGCTCTCGTCGAGGCTTTACGAAGCGTAACTTTCCCCTAAGTACACCGAGGGATGAGGGGGTTAAGAGAACTTTCCACCCTTCCCGTTGTTGAGAATATTCTAGATAGATCTTTGTAGATCTATGTGCTCCTCGTTCTACGCCCCCCCCCCCCATCACCCTCCATTTAATCCTCTTTTCAGACGATATTTATTTCCCCTTGCCACCCCTTACGACACGAAGGTCAAAATCAAAAGTGCTCGTCCTTTAATTGTAATTACGTCGCGATGCTCCGATAAAGTCCAACCAAAGAGTGACGAATTAATTAAACAACCGGACTAAAGTCATTGACAGTAGGGTTTCACTTTGTTCATAGAGCACGGATATGTATGTATGTACACGCCGTGTTATACAACGGTAAGACTAAGGTTATTGCGTGGGACTGTACATACAGTAAGTTTCCTGGATCTTCTAGACACAACAATCGACAACGTACATTCGCCGAGGTACCTACCGCTGCATTCAAGTGTTTAGTTATCCTTCCGTCCTGTCCTTTGTGTCTATTTCCTCCAGCAAGGAGTTGTGCCAGTAGTGATTAGTTATATTTTCAAGTGCGTAGAGAGACGCTTGTATTAGGTCGGTAGCTATTGTCCGTACAGGTGGTTTCATTCGTAATGGATTTCGGCCTAAAGGTCTTCGTGTTGACGGTGGCGTATCAAATCCACGAAGAAATATACAGGCTCCATCCTTCGGTGTCTGAAGAACAATTCTCGCTCGACGCGAAGCCATTCGTCAAGTTGCCGTTTCGTCCGTTGGATGTCGCCACCCTTCGTCCCTTGTCTGACGATGTGAATTTATTTTGGACGCCATTAGAGACGCGCCGGAAAGTGAATTGGCGAAGCATGTGGGGCCGCGTTATGAATATTTTGTCGTGGCAAAATACTGCCTGCGGGCTGCGCAGGGCTTTGATACACATGTACATGTATATTATATGGGCGGTTCTTATGCGATCTCAGTCATGTGGATACGACGGGAACCAAAATTTCGACTGATTTATTCATTTATCGAACCGGCCGCGAACGACTGACACACGGCGGGCTTCACTTTTTCTTACGTGGTGCCACACGGGGTCCAAGTCGGGATCAACGGGCACCGATTAATTATCTCTGATGCGAATTTCATATTCCACGTCACGGCTATTTCTACAGGAGAACGTGGTACTGTAGGGTTGTAAATTAGGGTAATTGACGCAGGAACAGTGTCATTAATTAGGGCGAGGAATATTACGAAATGAGTCTGGCTTACTTTGGTTATACCCAAAAAAAACAAGGTGTCTCCTGATAATGGGAGGTAACCGGTGACTCCCCCTCCTCCCTACCTCCTTGTCTGGAATTGTAAAAAAATTCGAAAAAATGCAGTCGCTTTATTATATCCACGATGTATTTATACTGACTAACTTTTATGAGCTCTATCAAACTATTAATAATACCGAAGTACTTTTTGTATAGAATCAATATCCCCAAAGTCCAGAACATAAAATGGCGGTATATATATTATATTTTATATTGCTCAAGCCTGTTAATTGGATTAATTAATTCGTCCATAAAATGCCAATCAGCAAATTAACGATGTTCGGGATGAAAATGATTTTGCATACTTCCAGCGTTATGGATATCTCGATACATTGAAATTAACCCGATTAATTAAATTCGACTTTGAAACGACCGACTTTGTCATTGCTCTGTAGAAAATAAATGCTTCTCTTTTAAATGTCTCTCGAGCACAATTTCCCATGAGAATTCGTGAAATCGTTTATTTCTTACTAACGAACGTTAGTTACTAGCGTTTGCCTCCGCTGTCCCGAAATGCGCTCGCGATGAACGATAATTAAAGTAGGCCGTGTGCACTGGGACTCGTGATAGCTGCGTGTATCATAATTATCCACTCGTTAAATTTATATTTCCGGTGCATTATTTCTAATTGGCTATTTGATTTCGGTAATTATATATGCAACGATGCATAAATGCCTATATAAGCGGTACTGTAGTGCAGCTACAGAACGAGTGGAATTTCAGGAGGGGGAGACACGTTTAAGCACCGATTCCGCTATTTTTAATTTGAGGCACCAAAAGTTGAAATCGTATCTGAATACCTGGAACATTGAACAAAATTATCTTTTTCTCTGCTCCCCTGTCCCTCTCTATCTGGTTTAATCCACCAGTCCAGTAATTGGGTAATTGATTTTTCGAATCACAGTCCAACTACCATTCGTGACTCCAACTATACCAATTTGAATATTCTCGATGTACCGAGATGCCCCGCAGAGGAGAGTACCCGACGGAGACGTCCCTGAGATTTTTCTGTGTCTCTGCGTTGTCTGCCCCATGCGTCCTTCTGACTAACGAGTCTTGGAAGAAAAAAAAAAGTTTGGCGTTTCATTGAACTACCTAGTCTAGAATCCGGAACCGAAGCAGAAACTACCCCAGTGCCTCGTCAACTGTCCTCTCTCTGTTTTCTTTGGAATTTCTCTTTGAATCTTTGAAACCAGACTTGAACCTCGATGGGCCGTGCACCGATCACCTGGTACGCGTGGAGGGTATCGCCCAGGGAGTGAATTTTCATAAAGCTCCATACTGCTACTGGTAGTCGTATCAGATTATTAAATTTGAGCTTTAAGGAGATAAAATATTTATTCTCGGAACAAATGAACTTCGTATTGGTTATATCGAACCTCGTTTTACACCCCATTCGGTCGATATAACAACTTCCGGATTACTTTGCATTTTATCAAAGGTTTTGAATGTGACGTTATTTACGAAAATATGTTGTGAATTAAGGGTAGAAATAAAAAAATATATTGAAATAATGTTTTTATATCTTTGCAATTCTTCGACGAGAGCCAGGTCTCCAGCGACAGGTCTTTGGGAAATTCTTTTTAATGAGCTGAAACTTTTTTTTTTTAACAAACTTGATCTGTTTCATTGAGTTGATCGGATGGACGTCTCATATCTTGATAAAGATCCTTGAGAAATTTAATAAAAATCAGGAATAATTTTATCCATCCCGACGAACATCGACTTTTCTTCCCCTCGTCCTTTCGTGCGGAGAGACGTAAAAGTTATTTGATTAGTTATTATATTTTGGTTGTCAGCCATCTTTTCGTTTGGCGCAACCTAAACCGATGCGATCCTTCGATTTACTTTAACGAGTAATTGCGTGAAAGGATATTTGAAAAAAAAGCTTTAGAATGATTTTTGAAAGAGTTGAAAAATCTTAGGAAATATTTTGAAAAATTTTTCAAGCGATGTCATTAATCGACCGTGATGGAAGATTTGTCGTTTAATTTTCTAAATTAAGCTTCACTTTCAAAGCTCGCAGACTATCGTATTTCTCTCTGGTTGTAATATTTTGTAATATTCATATTAAACTTGTTCGTGCGACAGCTACAAAAGAAAGCTCTCGACCGGCGAACGAAAAAGAAAGAAGCTCGAAAAATACTGTTATGGCAGGTTACATAACTGAGAATATGCGTACGAAATAGTCGCCACTATTACGTCGCGCAATGTCTGTCACGAGTACTCGCGTCGCGACGCTCTGGACGTCGCTTTTATCGAATATCGCGTAAAGAAAAAGCTTCTGCTCAAATCGTGTCTCTTAAAAGCACATAACAACTCTTCAAAGATTAAACGAAAAATCAAAATACAAAGTGTTTAGTTGTTTTCGTTTTTGGGGCGAGAAGGCGAGTTCCTAATCTGGCTGTTGCACATTTTTCCACATGTCGTGGCGGTTCCAACTTTATTTTGAGCTAGCGTCGCCACAGGTTTTGAGCAAAGAGGTGGAGCTCTAAAATTTTAATTAGCTCTTAAATAGCTCTTAGATTTCCTATCAAGAGACTTGGTCGAGTCTCGAGCCAAGTACAGGCAACCGGCTGTACAGGGCGCAGCCCACCGAGACTCTTTACTCGAGTCAACTCCTTATACCTTATGAAATATCTTATGAACCGCTATATATGAGGAAAACTTATTGATACATTCACTATAGGAATTAAGGGTTCTGAAGCGATTGCCACCAAGTTCAATACGATTAGTGTACGACAACAGGGCGTATTGAGATGGCGAGCGAGATGATTTTATTTCAGTTCCGTCGTCGTCGACCGCGTCCTCGTCCTCGTCGTCCTCGTCGTCCTCGTCGTCCTCGTCGTCCTCGTCGTCGTAGTTTATTGTATCTAGGTGTCGGATGTGGAAGTACAGGGTGTTCAGGTCTTCCGCTCTGTAGTTTCTTGTATCTAATTGTAAGTGTGGGACGCGGAAGTTCAAGGTGTGTAGGTGTTTCTCTCCATAGTTTCCTGTATCTAGGTGTCGGACGCGGATGTCCAGGGTATCCAAAAAAAGTTTGCAACGAGCGACGTTTTGACGTTTTGCTTAAACCATAATATTCTATTCGTATATAAATTAATCCAGCACACTCTCCTCTCTTAAGTTTACCTCACGGCTTCAACAAGCTGGACACCACTAAAGACGGTTATATGCATTCAAGGTTAAATTTTCTTTAATTTGTATATATCTTAATGCATTTCTAAAAAAATGGACTTGAAAATTAAATTTATATGCTATTAAACATTTTCGACAACGAAATATACTTTTCTGATATAAAAATATAGATTTCAATGCACAGAGCTTCTGTATCCCGTTGAGGAACAAAAACTTGTGATATCCCTCAAAAACACTTACGTGTAAAAAACTACGCCAAGTACAGGAGTGCAGTGAATTCCTCTAACAAAAAGTATTGAAATCATATTATTGAGGCCAAATACTTAAGTCACTATATGTTTGCCAGTTATACGATCTAGCACTAGCCCATCGTTTTAATTGTGTTTTCAAAATTTTCTACAACGTTTTCGCTGCTCTTTTACATTACTACTGCTTCCCGTAGTTGATTATGATTTAATGGTCATTCAATAATTTATA
>JARQTI010000033.1:3749-27024 GCA_030142655.1 Trachelus tabidus
GTGAATATTTTTCAAAATGAATTAATTTTTTGTCGATTAAGTACCATCCAATAGGACTACAATTAACCTAAGTTTGAACCTGATCGGACGACATTGTTTTTTGAGGTGGGTACACTTAAGAAATTATGCCCCATATGTGATCGATGCCGGATGTTTTAAAAATGTCCGGTGCTAGGGGTTCGAAGTGAAGTCTGTCCAATACTAGGTGCCATTCCCAACTATTGTATTTTTTTCACCAAAGTTTAATGTTTGTTTTTAAATATGATTATGTAGAAGTTGCAATTTTGTTAATTTATGTTGATTTTAAAGTTTATTGACTTAACTAATTAATAAATAAAGTTCCATTTTTCAAAATAGTTTTTGTTTTATTGCCTGAAACATTAGGTGTCCGCCACTAGGGGACTTCCCCCTACTGCTCTGGACATAATGGTAAATATCTATGAAGTTCTTGAGGTTCAATTGGATATTCTATATCAACTTCGGGAATATAGCCTGTAAGAGAATCATCGGGAATATTACAAATATGTAGCTTTTCAAAATTTTCCTCCGACTCGAAGAGTCAAATGGCAAAAATTGGCTCATAGCTGCACCGTACAAGTTGTTTACATCGTAGTACATAAGATATGATTCTTCTTTGCTTGGTTCGAACTATGCGCCCATAAATCTGTTGTTCGCTTTGGCATATCTCTTTGAGCATTGAGCTACGCCACGTCGAATTCCTCTCTCAATAAATAGGAACTCGAGTTCAACGGCAGTAACTTCGAGCATAGCATCAAGGACGAGGCCTGGTGCAGTATAATAATGAAGAGGATCTAAATTGTATATAGAAGAGCAATTACGTCTGAAATTTTCAAAGATGTGAGCCAAAAGTAAAACATCCGTTTTCAAATACAAATCAGAATATTCGCCTAATGTTTTTGTGTGAAAAGTTTGCCAAACTGTAGATGCATGTACATAATCTGAGTTTGAAATTTCTTCATTATTTAATTCTGAATATATTTTATCTTTAGGTGGTAATTGCTCATCATCAAGCTTTATCCAAATGTCCATGTAATCGTAAGGAAAAAGACCTTTTCTCGTTAGTAAGTTAAATTGTTCTTCACTATTCCAATGCTTACGTATGATTAATTTTTCACTACTTTGCAGACACGAGGTTGTTTTGTCAATACTGTTTGGCATAAATCTAAATGAATCGATAAATCTGAACTTTACGATTGTATCTTTAACGCTTTTTGTAAAGGATATATATCGTTCTTTGTTTACTGGCAATAAGTTCATTGAACCTTCGAAGGATGTTGCTAAGGCTGTAATTAAGAAATGCGAATCATAATCAGATAAGTTATGAAACACAAAGGAATGGTATGCGAATTCTTATAATTTAAATTACAGCTCAGATGCGCAGCACCTCGATATTTATCCGTAAAATGACAATGATCGCGATGCTTGACATCTCGAGATGTGAAAGATTTTTCATAAATGTGACAAATCTGAAATGTTTTCCGAAAGAAGTTTCTGTTTCGAAGTGGCATAGGCATCTATCGCACAATATGATACAACCATGATGCTTTGAAATTTGAGAACTCAATAAGCGAGACAGATTTCGGATTCAAGCAAAGTGGTAACCTTTACAATCTGTGAAATCTATGTCATCTCCATTCGAGTAAATTTCTGTTTCTAGCATAAGTAGGTGAATCCTTTCTTTATCTGATTTTTCTTGACTTAGATAAGTTGTTACTATTCCGTTATTGCCCTTATTCTTATCGCACTCTATTCCATAAACATTTATTGCCAAATGACTTTTTTTTTTTTCTTAAAGCAATCCCCGTCTAATTATATACATTTGTTAAGTTATTTTATTTACTCAGGATAGTGGAAATCGGGATGGTAAAGAAAGGAAAATAAGTATACGGTGCTGAAAATGATAGGAAAAGTTTTATTGATTTGTCAATTTCGATCATTTTTTCTTGACAACAATTTTTTTCGTCATTTTCAGGTTTTCTTGGTGGACGTTTTGCCGCATTCTTAGTTGTATATAATATACTATCGCGTATGACAATATTTGGGAAGTGTGTTCTGTACATGGGAATGTTTAATCATAAAATAATAAAATTTCTTCAAGCGTGCATTGAAAAACATCGGAACGCGATGCATATCTTGCGAAACAGATTTCGACATAACGAATGAGATCGAAAAACTGTGAATTAGCGTAAATCAGTCCACCTCTCGATTTCATGTCGATCAATTGCGACACCGAAGACGTACAAGACGATTCTGATCCGATAGCTTGTTCATGAACGGCGCAGAATTGATAAGATTTTGAAACTTGCTTAATTAGGTGACTTCTAGAAACGAGTTAATAGTGTTAGAAAATTAAATTAAATTTCAGATGAAACCATTTTACGAGGAGCAATACGTTTCTCTATAATGTAGCAATCTATAAACATATGAAAATGATAAGCGTAAAGCGTTAGGTCTTAAAGCATCAGATGGCAAGGCTAAAAATAGCAAAGCGTTGAATGTTCGAAGATACTCCCGTGCAGAAATTTATTAGGACAGCCACGAAAAGATAAAGGGCTCTGCTAAGCTTACACGTGGCAGCCACAATAGGGATGCCCTACTATGGCCCTACTAGGCTCAACAGAGGCGGCAGCGATAAAATACTACTAGACGGTTTCGTACCAGGAATTCCAAAGTACTTATTTTAAACTTACTAACAGTATTCTAATACTATAGACCGTATTTAGAACTCGCTTTTAGTGCTAATAATGCGCTTTTAAATTATTTGTTAGTGAGTTTAAAGGTGAGTAACCTAACTTAACACCGAAAGAGATCAAAGCTGAATTGGATGAAGTTCATGGCACATCTGCTCCTGTATTTGCAACTGTTTACAATTGGTTAAATGAGTTTAAACGTGGGCGTACATCCACAAAAGATGAACATCGTTCAGGACGTCTAGTGGAAGTGACTACCTCTGAAATGATTGACAAAATCCACGATATAGTTTTGAGTGATCGACGAATCAAAGTGCGCGAAATAGTTGAGGCCACAGGCATATTGCAAGGTACAGTGTTTTCAATTTTACACAAAGAATTGTGCGTTTGCTCTCAGTGGAGAATAAACGCAATCGTGTGGTCGACTCTGAGGCTGTTTTGGCACTTTTCCGTCGCAATCCGGTCGAGTCTCTGCGTCGATACGTAACTGTGCACGAAACATGGATACATTACTACACTCCAGAGACAAAGGAACAGTCAAAACAGTGGGTTTTTAAAGGCGAACGGGCTCCGAAGAAGACGAAGACGAAGACGAAGACGGTGAAATCGGCCGGTAAGGTGATGGCCACGGTTTTTTGGGATGCACGCGGAATCATCTACATCGATTACTTGGAAAAAGGACAAACAGTAACTGGAGAGTATTATGCGTCGTTATTGCACCGGTTGAGCGAAGAAATTAAGAAAAAACGTCCTCATTTGAAAAAGAAAAAGATCCTCTTCCATCAAGACGATGCACGGGTACACACTTGCGCAGTTTCGATGGCCAAAATTATAGAAATAAAGTTTTTGCTTGCTGGTGGCCGGTTGCTGTATTAGACCGCTTGGCTTGGGCCTTGCTGTGCGTCGTCGATGATGGTGTCTAAGGTTGGGTCGAAGATGGTATCTAACATTGGTCCTGCGATGGTATTCAATATTGACCTTACTGTCTCTTATGACGATCGACCGAGAATTGGTTTCAATAAATGAATGAACATCCACAAAATAATTATGGTGAAAGCATTAATTTTATTTTACAATAAAAGTCAATTTGCGGAAAATAGTATAAATAAAATCCGATAGATGGCTAGCGCTTCTCGCTAATAAATCTGGCCGAATAATGCCTTTCAAATCAATTTAAAATATTCACCATTCAGAAAGTAGATCGAATGTGAGTAGTAAAAAAGTAAACGTGACCAAAATCTGAAAGGATAACGCACAATAAAATCGTTATAGTGTTTGATCTCGATTTATGCCATTTGGGATAAAACATAGTAATTATATAAAATCATTGTTAAGAATTTAGTCGGAGGCTCCGGCATATTAACGCTCAATATTTCGCCGAGCCCGTTGCGTAGAGAAACATTGTCAAAGTTCTGAGGAGAGTACTGCGACCTACCTCAGAAACTTTAGTTGACGCTATGTTGATTTCGATCTATTAGTCCCGACGTGATTGGTCAATTCGCACGTAGTGCCATAGCCAATAGTTAGGCAGGGCGGAATAGGAAGACATGTCAGAGAGAGATAGGAATAGACCACAAATATAGGACGCTTCTCTGATAATCCTTTCCTACAACACTGACATTTATTTTGGACGATTGTAATTGACTCACATAGAAAAACTGTTGTATCTTTCATCGATAATTTAATAAATCCTTATTATCTTATTTTATCATTTAAACCTGTGTCGCCTAAGTTTTTAAAGACGCTAGTCCCGAGCATTTAGATGCCATTTCGTACACCCAAAAGGAGCGTACGAAATTTGACTATCGATAAACGTTACAGTCTACGCATGGCAGATATTTTTAAACACTGGTTGAGACAGAATTGATGACTGGCGCTCAAGAGTCAGCTTATATGTCCTTGATGGTTCGGCTATCTCAGTAGGCCAAAGTGATGAGACTATATGTCTTTTTAAACAGATTTTGTAAGCGTGAGGGTAATAATTTTTCCTTTATAATATGCTGATTCATTTGCAAGGAATCCTTCTTTGCAAGCCTGGCACTTGATGGCAGGGTTCTGTTCTAATAATATCCAGTCGCACCTGTAACAGCGTTTCCATATGAGCACTTCATTCTTTGTTAGGAAATGCCAATGCGCAATGTACTGCTATTCTTCTTGATCTTCGCCTATTTCTTCCCAGCAATCGCGACAGCAGAGTCGTAAGTTTAAGCTGACGTATGCAGGAGTTACTATTTGTTTCCAACAGACTCCGGTTAATAGGCGATAAAATACTTCAGGATAATCCTCTGGGTTTATTCCGTGCGAATTCTGGTTTGCAACAGCGTTGGTGATAGATGACTGCATCCTGCGATGTCAGGCACACTGAGAAGAAAGGGAGGCAACATTTGAGAATTAGTGACTTACATAATCTAAATACGGGCCCTATCTAATTTCAGAGCCACTACGTAAAGAAGGTCAACAACAATACAAACAAGTATTAAAAAAGATCTTTTTCAGGATCAAGACATAATCAAATTACGGGCCTTTTTCAAGGTCTCCACATTGGTAAGAATAGGTTAGCATTCATAAGCAAAGCAAAAATTAAATGGTCCTTTTCACGATATCATTTGCGTCATGATTCAATGGAATTCCACAAAAGTTACCCGGATCAACAATTTTACACGGTTTTTGTCCTGAAAGTAGTTTTAGTCTATTTTATTCAGTTTCTTAGCTCATTTCATTCTCTTCTTGAAAAATGTGTTTTGTTTTTGTCCGAATAATGGTTTTATGATTTGTTTTTATCTGAATATTGTTATTTAGGTAGCACTAAATCAGTTTGAAATTCGAACTTAGAAAATATCTTAAAATGTTATACTGTCAAATTCAGTATAAAAAATTCTTAATTAATCAAAAAAGGCTGTTATGCAAATTATATTTTCGCGTAGAAGTCAAATACTATTCTCCATGATTAAAACAATTTTTTATGTACATAAGGAATATGAACGGAAATGTACGTTGTAATAAAAATGTTACTATCGAATCCTCCCCGCCTCCTGGCTCGAGGGCACTATTGGCCTTGAGCATTGCGCCTGGTCTTTATTATTGTTTATTGTGTATATTTAGTGTTTTACGCCTATTGTATTTAGTTTTAAGATCCCTTCCCTCCCTGTCACCGGCTCGAGGACCGTCATCGAGGACCACCAACGCAGACGTTCTTCGAGAACCCATCTCCAAGGGAAGGATCGCGAGAGTATCTAGAAGCGCGTAGTCCTCTCGGCCCAGCGGTCCAACCAATCCCCGAGGTCCTGGAAGTCCGTCAGAGGAAACAACGAGGACCGGAAATCGGCAAGAAATCGCCACTTCGAGCCAGGTTGCACAAACGTACGGAGAGATTTGCGATTTTTGAGTCTTAAGAGACTGAGAGTGATTTCGAGTGTGCCTTCGTTGTTGGGATTATTGTGTGCGAGCAGATTTCGTAAGTATTGTACGATTGAGTTTTCATATTTCCGCCCTATCCCTACTCCCCTTTTCTGCAAGTTACGTTTTAGTATTTCGTAGGTTCCCTCA
The DNA here is from genome assembly GCA_030142655.1 of Trachelus tabidus. Classification (NCBI taxonomy): domain Eukaryota; kingdom Metazoa; phylum Arthropoda; class Insecta; order Hymenoptera; family Cephidae; genus Trachelus; species Trachelus tabidus. The sequence continues at coordinate 10,007 of JARQTI010000033.1, forward strand.
GGAAAATAGCTAACCGTCTAACGTGGACCGGCATTTTAGTAGTCTTTTTGGGTTTCAGACTGGCTTTCTGTTAACAAAGCTCGAGGCCCGTGGTGTAGTGCGTGCGCCCTAGTTTAATATCTTGCGCCTTTTTGGCAACCCCTCCGTGCCCTTTCTTTCGCCGCCCGCCAACGAGTATTATAAAATCAATGAATTACCCCCCCCCCCCCCTTATTTAGTGTCACCACAAAGTTACAAAGCTAGGGAAACGAAATATTGCTAGACTCCGCAGTTCCCGCTCGCCACCGCGTCGATCTTCATTCTTTAAAGCCTGACCGTAACTATTATACGTATCTCCCAGAAGATTAACGGGCGGGAGGGACTGATTCCTTCGGAAGAGGCGCTTCATACAATCATGATTGAACTTCACTTAGGTAAGTTCGTTTATGTGTAGTTTTTTAAAGTCCGTTATGGCAGTCATAATATATTATTATTTTTATTGACTGCATAAAAATAACTTGCATATCATTTCGTCCGCATCCACCAACGACGTAAATGCGTACTAACTGCGAGTATTCATATGAAGTTTTTTTTTTAACTTCCGAATGCCGATTCCGGAAACTCAGCACTCTCCGCCGCAATATTGCGGTCATAAAAGCGCGCGAATGTTTGTGAATCCTTCATCCAACCCGCAGTCTTCCGGATTAAGTCGATACTAATTCCTTGTCGTTTTACCACTGACTTCGCTGCATGACGCGTACTATACGTCGAAAAAACGTTCATGTCTATACCGCTCTTATCCATGGACGATTTTATCCAACGACTAAGTGTCTGTGCACATACGACTTTATACGGCTTTTTGAACGATATAAACAATCTTTTATTCGACTCTCGCAATTCTTTTCTCTTTTCTATATATGCTAGTAATGTTGATGCCATGCAAACCCATTTCTCTTGGTTGAAAAACGGCAACCTCAACACCGGTTGTTTTTTCCCTAGTCCGGATGTCTTGATAACATCGGCAATTTTTATCTCCAATGACCTTTCGTTTGCTTGATATATGTATATTACGAATATCTGTCAAAGCTAACGTCTGCTTACGATGCCCCGTTGCTAATGCCAATAAAGTCACTAATTTAAGCGTGAGACATTCCAGAGTCATTTTCTCATTCGGGTAGCATGATAACAAAAATCTGAATACGATTTGTAGATCCCAAACCGAATCGTATCTAGGTGCCGCGGGTTTTTCCAGATGCCTTTTCCAGTCCCGGACCCTGAATTAGTGCAATCGCTAAACGGTAACAATTTACCGAACTATAGGACTCCCCTTTCTTAAGCTCGTACGTGAGGAAAGATAATATGTGATTTATGGAACGTTTGAGTGGATCAACTTCCTTGCTCGCGGAAAAGGTCCACCATTTCCGGAGGTCGGAATCGTATTGGCGAAGCGAAGACTCTGATAGAGACGTTATTAAAATGTCCACTGTTTCCAATGGAACTTCCTTCCGTATAAATGTTTCGCGGATACTTTGCCGGCAACCAAGGTGCTGCCACAGGCGATGCGTCTCTCTGCTGGAAGAACGTAACAAATTAATATTTGGCTCCAATACAACGGGCTTAGCTTCTATCAGAGATAAGAATAACGGGAATCAAGGTTGTGCTTCCCATAGTGGCACAACCACTATACCGTTTGATCCCTCTGTCTCGATTTTTCTAAAAACTCGCAAAATAACAGAAAACGGGTCCATCGCTATAGAATCGGGATCTCTCTTCCAGGATATGTATCGACGACATTTCGTGTTCGCTCTCGAAGCGAATAAGTCGATCTGTGGCTGACCCAAAGTTCGGACGATTTTTTCGAATTCGCGATCGGAGAGCTCGAACTCCGTCTCTGGCTGTAACCTATGCGATTCGAAATCTGCCTCGACGTTTTCGCTCGAACGAATATAGGACGCAACGATCCAATTTTCTCGTCTCTCGCACCATTGCCATATTTCTTCCGCGAGATAACTAAGACCTTCATATCAACTATCGCGCATGCGGTTGATATAAGCAATTGCTGTCGTATTATCCAGACGAAGCAGTATATTGCAGCGTCGTGTATTGCTCGTGAAACATTTTAAACCCAAAAATGCGGCTTTAAATTCTAATGAATTAATATGTGACTACAGATCATCGCTATTCCAGAAACCGTGACTGCGATGACCTTTGCAGAATACGCCCTATCCCCTACGCGAAGCATCGGAATAAATCTCGATTTCTTATTCTGACTCGTCTATCGGGGTGCTGGCAGACCGAATATTAATTTTCCACCACGCCACAGGCGTAGCATACCTTCTCGCAGCTCTTCTGGGAGAATCATCTTTTCTTCGAAATTATTATTATTTACGTTAATGACAAATCCCAACTGCTCTAAGAGCGACGTCGTCTCCCGAATATTATCAACGCAATCTTCGTGTGATTTTCCCAAGACTAGAATGTCATTCAAATAAAAAACGGACGCGAAGCCGCGCTTTCTCAAGCAAGCTGCTACCGATTTCAAGATCTTAGTGAAAATATATGGTACCGTATACGTTGCACGTGCTACGTTCAAACCGAACGGCAGACACGTAAACTCGAATAGAACTCCGTTATAAGAAAAACGCAAATATTTTCTACATCTTTCTGCGATGGGTACGAGGTAGTACGCATCCTTGAGGTCGAGCGTAGCCATGAAAACACGCGAGCTAATTAACCTCTTCGCATCCTTCCAATCTTTGAGCTTGAAATGCTTGGTCGTGATAAACTCATTGAGTTTTTTTTAAGATTTAATATTAATCTATACGTTTTATCGGGCTTCGGTACCAGAAAAATATTCGACACAAATGGCCCTTTCCACTGAGCATATGGGACAATAGCACCCTTAGCTATTAATTGCTGGATCTAGTTTTCGATTAAAGTTTTCTGTTGATCCGACCGCGTGGGCTCAACTGGGTTCCTTTCTTGGGATGGATACGATGTGAAAAGACAATTTGTGTCGAATATTTTATTGTATTAGACAATATCGTTTTTTAAGATGAGTTTAAGTTGGCCAGAATTAAATTCTTTCTGGCGAGAGAGTCCTCTCTCGGTGAATCGACGCGAGAATTCTTTCTCCGTCGCTCCTCTGTCCAACAACTCGATTTTTTGAGGATTGTTGATCTTCAGCGTTATCGAAATGGATTTACCGATAGCTGCTAGGCAAGCGGCTACTCGTTCTTGTTTATCGACGATGCGTTTGTCCCTTTTTATCGCCGTTTCTTAGACGGATGCGGTGATCTCCGTGTTAAGTTTTGGAACGACGATGCTGTTGCAATTTTCCGGAACTGGATATTTTTTTAGAAGTCTTGCCCCTTCTTCTTCCGGTAGTCCGTTCTGTATAACCTCCGCCCAGCGTAGTGCTACATTTTTATGTACCGCAGCATCGGTTTTCTTGCTCAATTCGAGCCGAATATCCATCATATGTAATATCTTCGTCTTTTCCACTTGACGAGGGACTTTTTCAATCGTCACCTCGCCACTGCCACTCGTATTATTGTTGTTCGGCGTCTCTTCCTGGTTTCCGTTCTCCGTTAGATCCAGTTCTTGAACGTCCGACGTCGAACGATTCGACTGAGATCGAGACCTCGAATGCTTTCCTGACAAATTTTTCGAAGTCGATCGTCTCGATGACTGTCGAGATCTCGAGCGCCTTGCCGATTGCTGAGAATACGAACGCCTCGACGACTGTCGAGAATGCGAACGGCTCGTCGAATATCGAGGTCGCGGCGAATGCCCTGAGAACGAGCGTTTACCTGAAGAAAACCTATCTTTTCATACATTGTTGCATTCCATCTATTTTATGTGCCCCGCGAATCGGATATTATTTGGCGGTTACAGCGGAAAAAACGCCTGATGACTCGCCAGGGTCAAACCCTCGTCGTCGTGCCGCGTACCATTCTCCTTCGTCAAACGAAGGCGTGAGATCTTGAAAGCGCCAGAACACACTGTAGCCTGTATTCACAACTCTCTCTTAAAGTCACTAACAGCGTCGCTTTTAGTTAAAAGTCACTAAGAAAAAATTTAAGAGCGCGCTATTAGCACTAAAAGCGAGTTCTGAATACGGGCTTGTGTCATCTGATAAAATCAGAGACACATCCAATTAATATTGGATTGGTATACGGTACGTGAAATTCCAAGAGATTCACGCGGCGGGACGCCGTTTGTCTTTTCGTCACACGAATTTAGAGGCTAGACCTCTACTTACGGCGTTCTTCTTTTTCTCGTTCCAAGTCTTTCTCCAATCGATCGATTCTCCTTATCCTCGTCCTCCGAACGGCTCCTTTTCTTGCCCATGATGCTTAAATTTCTTCTTTATCGCTAACTACGTGTGAAGACACTTACACAAAGCGAAAGAATGAAGATCGACGCAGTGGCAAGCGGGAACCGCGGTGTCTAGGGATATTTTGTTTCCCTAGTTTTAAAACTTTGTGGAGACACTAAATAAAATAAGTGCGGGTACAACACATATGATCCCAAGGAAGAGGCGCGAAATACAATACGACTATATTCGTACAATGATCCTAATTGTGACATTAATAATGATTATTTTTATTATTTAAGTCTGGCCTCATCAACGTTAACACAAGATAAGTTTAAATAACAACGCTTCTATACCGGGTGTCAAAAGATTTACATAATTTAGCTGATTGATTAATACATATATTTTCTTATGTGCTAGAAAGCCACATGCCAGGATGTGGCTTAGCTCGAACGCTGATAACTTTGATGGTTCAGTGGCAAAGGTCATTGACTAATGAAATAAAAACTAAAATAACTAAAAATAAAATCTAATTATCCATATCTCTATAATATAGATAATAATCTAAGGCTATGAACACGGAGACTCGAAAATCCACGTCCAGGACCACGGAAATCTACAACAGGAATACTTCGGCTTCCCACTTGTAATAACAAATAGCATTGTAATATGTTTTAGCAACCTTGTACGTGTTATCGTCTGACCGAACGCTTACCTCAAAACAATTGCGAATCGTGAGTTCGGCGTGATGCTGCTGCACGAAGCTAAGGCGTTCCGCCACTATTAGGAATTTGTTAAAAAATGATAAAATTTCGAACGCAAATATCTCCCTTATTACGCGTGGAATCCGTCCAAATTTTTTTTCATCTCTATTATTTTTGCTTGGTCTACAACTTTTGGATTTAACTTTTTTCAGTATCATTTGAAACGGCGAAGATAATTCTTTTAATTTGCGACCGGCAGTTAAGCGAACAATAATAGTATGCCGATTCGATGCGCAATGAAAAAAATATTAAATGGTGGTGACATCAGATTTTCGAAATTGTGCACCGTTTCACCGCAAACCTCAAACGTGCATCTGAGCTGATACAGTCTGTATGTAAGTGGTTTACCAATATGTAGTTTTAGAAGGCTATAATAAATATTTGAGACTTTAGTTGATATTACGGTTATGTTGTCTTTGTTGGGAACGAATGTGTAGTACACCCACAGATTTCTCTGTCATATAGATGCATGCATGTGTATGAGATTACAATGTTAGGTGGGTAACATATTAGAATGGTATACGTGCTACATAGTTTGTGATTATCATAGCGTGTGAGTGTTGTTTGTGTGGAATTATAGTTTAGTGCTTGCTTAATATTATTTACAACGAAGCGATTCGGAGAAGAATGAAAAAGTTATGAATTTCGTAAAAGATATGCAAATTTGATAGAGGAAGGTATCTGGATTACTGACTCTGATAAACGTGAACTTCAGAGCGCCTCAGGGCACGCCATTTGCTACGCCTAACTACTTACTTCACAGATGATTCTTTGACTTACATTACCTGAGTTTAATGGCTTCTGCTGGTTAGCAAAACGCAAGGCTGGACTATTCAATCTCATGGGTTGAGTTGTGGCAAATTTCTTAGGATAGCTTCGACTTATCATTCGAATCGCGAGCAAACCCATTTCGGCACAAGACACTAAATTATTTCGAAAACTGATCCGCAAAGTAGAGAAATGTGTTTTGCTCGAATATTTTAAGAGTAATAATCGTCTAATTATGGATATCCTGCTTTTATACCGAATGCGACTTCCTTTCAGATGGAGAGTGGGGTGATGACCATTGTGGGTTTTTGTTTTCATGAATCATGTAAGTTTCTTTGCAAAGATTCATTATTTGCGCGTGTGTAAGAGTCTCTTTGATAAAGGAGTGACAAAGAATTATATTACTGTAGGAATTTTTTTTGCTCTTTGAATTAGCTCTATGACTTATTAATGTAGGATCATGATCAATTACTGGTAGAAATAAGAATTTCAGTGGGACAAATGAAATACCTTATTTTTATATTTGATTATGGGTACATCGTTCAAACTTTACCTGCTCGTCTTCGACTGACAAGAAGCATCACTTTAGTCTCCCCCTCCGATTTTGATGAAACTCAACTATGTTCTAGTGCATGAAAATCTAACAGATACGTGTTTTTTATCGGCGGAAAAACGTTGAAATCAACCCCCAAAGATCGGTATGTCGAGGGGTGGTATGCAGTTTCACCTAGGAGGGATTGACCGATTTCAATGAAACAAAAAATAAAATGTTTTTCATCGCGAGTAATGTAAAGTTCACCTAGACATTAAAAAAAAATTATCTCTTGAGGGGGTGAACCACCCCTTGATTATTCTTTTTTTCGACCTATTTAAAAACCTTACGAATGAAATTTAGTGAAATACGTACCATTTGAAAGAGGAAGGAAAATTTAAGTTTACATGTTTTTTCGGGAGGTCACGTTTAAGGGGGTAAATCATTCCCTGTGTACCGATGTATGAATTCCCACTTCGACTAGGACCACTTCTCGCGCAATTTAAAAGTGTACATTAATTTAAAATATTCTCGTTAGTGACAGCCGATAAGCAATAAGTGAAAATTAACACATTATACGTAATTAAGGGGGCAAGTTTATTTAGAATTTGAATATGAATTAATGTAATAGTCCTCCGATTGTGAACGCTTCCGCCTAGAGGTAAGTACGGTAGCTAGTTCACATCTTTCTCATACATCTTTTGAAACAGATAAGAAACGAGAAGGACGCAATAACAATATTTTTCCTACCAGCAATTTTACGCAATGCTCTCCTTAGCACTTGTAAACACTGCGATCATAAGAAATGGAGCAGCATATAAAAACGCTTGAACAAATCGGAAACATCAGTTGCTCGTACGAATGAGGTGCACATATCATCGTCTATATTTACTTGAAAGAATATATAGACATTATGACATTCATTTAATGGGCCGCTCCCTTCTAGGTGAAACTGCATTACCACCTCTCGACATGCCGAACTTTGGGAGTTGATTTCACCCCCTAAAATCATTTTTCCTCCGATAAGAAAAAAGCACGCGTCTCTTAAATTTTCATGGACTACAACATAGTTGAGTATCATCAAAATCGAAGTGGGACACTAAAGTGATATTCCTTGTGAGTAAACGTTTGCATTTCCATCCTCAATTTTGCAGTCTCCAGATAACACGTATGTCTCGACATCGACTTTAATCTTTTTAATGCTAACGACGATATATAATTGCGTATGCAATGGCGCCTTACTAATCGCATCGTGAGAGGACTCTGTCTCAAAATGAATTTATAAAACGTTAAAATGGTTGAATTTCTCTTCGGAAACCCTATGTGAGGTGTTCCATGCTTTTAAATTTTTTAAATATCATTCATACTTATTTTTTCATAGTTTTTTTCTCAAACCTTACTAAAAGTTACATGAAATTGGTTTGGTATTCTTAGCTTAAGTACACTTCTCTCGGTTGGCACTGAAAGGGTTGAAATGTCGTATAATGGACGTCTTTATTCCGGCTACAGTCACCTCCTCTTTTTGAACAGCGTTAGTCATATGGGGTAATTAAATACCCCAGATCAAATTCTTGAGCCCCATTTCTCAATAAACATTCTAGAATAATTAAAAATCTTCATATCTGTACACGACTGACTATTGAATTTCTGTATTTCTTGCCCACTATTGACTGTAATGTCTTGTTCATTATCCGAATTAGTTGTCAAGACACTCGGTCGAGTCTCTCGCCAAGTATCGGTAATCACTGGATCGTCCTCAGCCCTACATTAATATCCGAGCCAAGTATGTTGGGTTATAATTAACGGACGGACCAATACTACCACACTAATTATCTACGATTTCAATGGAAAACTAATAATCGTATTTTCTATGACGTGCATAAAGGGCCCACCACCAGAATCAAACACGTTTCCGCGAATAACGAGAGAAAACGTGTGCAGATAGCCAATATTACTGTTGGCTTGTGATATCACATTGCGCGAATGTTGGTTTCTGCGATTTTTAAACTAGACGCGTGGTGCCATATTGGGGTCCCGCGGTGGGTCTGTTGGATCAGTCGGGAAAGAGTTGCGATAAGGTAGAGGCTGATTTGCCATTTGTGCAACAGGGACGGCGGGATACAAAATTTAATCTCGCCTGGATGTTCTAACACAACAGCGTGAAAAAATATGGGAGAGATTACAATTTCTCTAGGGCCTCGAGTTGACGGTGGTTTCCCATTGAATTTTGTGCCCGAACCAAACCATTATATGGGTTGCTTGTAATTCCTTCTGTAGGTTTTTATACGTTAGTTCGGTTATGGGAGGTTAGGTTGCAACACCTTAGAGTTTGGTCCCGGAAGATGTGACAGAGCCTCTATTTCTTCCTGAGATGATGCTGATCCTAAATCTTCCATGGTGAAGGTCCTTCGCCATTATCTGGCCTCGTTCGGTCTTTTACAGATGTGCCTCCTGTTGATCATGCTGCCGACTGCCCCCAATATCTGTTACACGCAAGCTCGTTCTCGCCAAGAAGTATTGCCCTAGCCTTCATGGGGTGATACACCGAAATATAATGTCGCCAGTCAATTACGGTGATTGTCCAATTGACAGGGCTGATATTCATGCAGGGCAGTTGTTGACTCACCCTGGAGCCTAATCGAACTGCTGTATGTGTTAATGACTTCTGTTCGTCCCGGGGAACGCAAGGTTCAATGTAACGGATGCTGATGATCCCGATGCTGTTTCCAAAGTCGATTTCGAAGTCCAACGTTGTTAAGGTCAAACTAAACTTACTAGGAATACTGTTCACTATTGTATTCTTTTATTCTTCTCACGTTACTGTACTTTGCTCACTACGGTACTTCATAATAGGAGGTTTCCCCCTGCTAGGGAAACATTCCATTGATTGAATAGAAATAAATAATTTTTCTTAAAGGATAATTACGAAAATATTACTTCCAACCTCGAAACATTTTTAACGTAATATTACATCCGAACCAGAATGAAAGTCAATTTACCTAGTCTGGTGCCTTTACCGAACCATAATATACTTTGTTGTTCCCTGTTTTGAGTCAATGCTTTCGCCCTTTACTCGAGATCTATGCCTTTAATTACCATGGGAAAAATGAATGAAATTACATATGAGGTGGAATTGATTCTAAATATACTAAAACAAATGGATACCGCCACCAAATAAATATGTAACTAAAAGCCTAGGAGATTCTAACATCTACTATGATTTATTGAATCTAAGGAATTCGTTCGCCAAATATAATAATTATAAGTTGCTTACCTTGATATCGATGATTATGAGCCGTCAAGAATCGATGTATAGTGATAAAAATGAGAAGAGATACGAATTAAAATAGCAGAAATACGAAAGTAAATGTAATAAGTAAACAAACTCAATTTATTATAAAGCAAAGTAACCAGAATGAAACAAAAATAGAACAACTATTCTACTTGGTGGATCCGCAGAGATTGAGACTGAATCTTGGTGGACATTAATTAGCGTGGATGAATTTTTGAGACAGGATTTAGGATTGTCGATATTGGTTCATCTAAGGGAATTTCTAGGAAAAGTATACGCGGTGAGTAAAGAAGTTCAGTCATCGGTGCTGAAAATGTCGGCGGGACATTTTCTATGGGGGTGAAGGATTTAACGGGTCAGGATTGACTGAAGATAGATAGATTTGGAGATGAGGAAGGATTCTAGTGGGGTTTTTCGAGGAAAAGTCGTAAAAGCAGGAATGTCCGCTATGGATACACATGTGCACTTGAGTGAAATAGCTAACGGTCAGGACTATTGCCTAAGTATAATTTTTTATATTATCATATACATATATGTACCCTCTTGGAAGGTTCATCTCGCTTTCCCTAAGTCTGGAACCCATATGCGAAATTGGCGCTTCCAAGGGCTGCTATGTGATAGAAACCAGATTCCACTGATTGGCCTTTTGATATTTAGTTATTGACCGCGAATGTGGAAACTGATTTCTCACGCAAACGTAACAGTAAGTTAGAAAAGTTTAACTTTGAATGGTTAAAACTAATTATCTTAAATAGTTCTGCATAGGGTCCATCTTAAAACACATTTGTTTTGGCTCCGATCCTTTGTTTTTCGTGAGCCCTTTGCAGGTAGTAATCCTATTAACCTTGAGTATGGCGGTTGGTATCCAATTTGTTTTGTAGGGATATCCGATGGGTTGCTCTACCTTTATTGATGTTCTTTTCCTGTTATTCGTTCAAACTTTTCAGTGGCAAGGGTGTGGTGTCGTCATCTGTAGGTGGCTTTTTCATGGTGATAAGCGGTTAAGACCCAATACATCTGTTATGTCTCTTGGTCCTTCCCCTGGCGTGTCCTTGGCGCCCTTCTCCGGAAGGTTTTTTTCCCTCGAAGCAGAATATAACCGCAGTCTTCAGATTCAAATCAATTCTATTTTACTTGGTCCTTGCCTATGTAAGAAATTTTTTAAAAGCCTATAAAAGGCTCAATACATTATTTAGGTTTAAATGAATTTCATATTTTCGACTCTGGATGGGACATACCGAGTATAATGTATCAAGTATTTCACTATAGTACAAAGTCCCATTCCCTCAGAATCTAGAAATGCAATTATTTCCTCTTAATGCAAAAACTTCGTTAACGAATACCGTGAATCAAGTTGCTGGATATGAATTTATCCTTTTTAAAAACGATTACAAAATGAGCTTAACTCTAATTATAATATGAATATTAATAAGAGTGATGCTGCTCGATTCAGCTGTCAATTCTCACTGGCTTCCTCTCGATCGTTCCTCTATGAAAGCACCTTGGTTTCTACTGTTTATTTATCTTATCGGTAATGCTTCTGTAGTCATCATAACTCGTGTGGGGCATTGCCAGTTACATCTGGCATACTAATGGAAGAAAATCTATTTTCATTTATACACAATCCAAGTCCCAACATTCTCCTTCTTCGTCTTTCTCCCATGATATATTCTCCATGTAAAATAAGGCACGTAAACCCAGCAAATCGGCCGCGGGCTCATCCCGGACAGGCCACCATATGTTGTCTGCTGCCGCCCGGAGACCTTGCCTCTCCAGCCGGACCATCACCATCTCTCTGATGGAGATGTATCCGTGGTCCTGAAACTATAGAAGGAGAAACTCTGTATCAGCGTATACAAACTACCTATCTTCAATCATCTTTTTTTGACACTTCTAAATTAACACATACTTTTGGAGAAGAAGATCTCGTAGACGGGAGGACTTTCTCCCCCTCGTACTCCTCCTCGTACTCATCTTCGGAATTTGACAACTCAGGATCGGCAACGCACCCTTCGTCCTCCCTGGGTAGAAGCCACCAGAAGGGCCTTACTTCCATCGGCTCCATACCAAAGATGCCCCGCAGGTTAAAAAGTGAGAAGAAGTCCCATTCCCATTCGTGTCTCCGGATTCGCTTACGCTGCCTGCGAAGCTCGTAAATGCTGAAGAGTTGTTCGGCCGTGGCAAGCTGTAAAATTCAATGATCAAATGAACTTACTTTAGTGAAGTTTGATCGTAATTATTATACTGTGACGAAAAATCCCAAACGAGATAGGGTATTACGGAAATTACTTAAAAACAAAATACCTAAGCTGTTCGTAGGAAAACAGCTGATTCTCCGTCGACAAGTGACTAACAATCTAATCCCCGGAATACGACATTGTAAAAGACCGATTGAGCGCCAGACGCATCTTTGCGTCACGGAACGAAATCTGCAAAACAATTCTAGAAGGGACGAAGAAGGTGCCACCGACTAGCACAGACGATATGGGATGTTAGTGGGGCAGGGAGCGCCTAGATGTTGGCAAGGGAACTGGTTAGGAGAATGGGAACCTTGGAATATAAAACAATAACAGGTGTCTTTTTATTTCGGACAATTTAGAACTTCAACAATTAACAAATGATAACTCCGGAACAAGTCAAAAAATAATATCGTTAACAATTTAGGTAAATGCGACAAAATTCAAATCAAAGTAAATGTTCGGAAATTAATGCTGTCAATGCGTCAGCTCCCGTGAAGCAGAACAATGCGTTACGATATGTGAGGTCTCGAGAAGCGAGAAAAATAAAATGCAATACACGCGTTCTCGAGAAGCGAGAACTCGCGGATTCTTCCTGTTAAGTCTCCAGGGACACGAGACTTTTGGATTAAGAAAATGTAACAGAATTAAGAAATGATAATTCAAAAAAAAAATATAGGCGATACACGGAATCTGTTCCACGTTAGCGATAACAAATCATCCATAGGCGGAGGCCTTGGGAGAAAAAGCGAAACACGAACAACGATGGGAAAGTCAGCTGTATGGAAAAGATTTCATGACTTGTTACAAGATTTTTACCAGTATTATCCAGGAACCAGATTTTATGTTGTTTTCAAATTCCCCAAAAAAGGACGTTCGCACTCTAGCGATCGCAAATTTTGTGATAATCGTCTAAATAGTTCTTGACAAAGAGGTTTGTATCCAAGGTTGGTTGGTATTGAAGTTGGACCGAATCCATCGAGAAGTTTTGATTTTATGATTTTTTGAATTTTTCGAAAAATTAAATTTATCAATATAACTTCCGTCAACTTTGACCGATTGAGTTCTAATTTTCCCATAGTATAGAACATCATTTAGCCGTGATATGTATAAAATTTGGCGGAGATCGGCAAAACGGATCTGAGTATACATATTTTCAAGTTTTCGAATTTCAGTCGATTCAAACAAGCCGCAAGTTGAAACTTGCAATTTGGTTCCTCCGAATCGTAAGTAGTGTACGAAATCCCTATATGAGGAAGCCAAGAATTTAAATTTTGCAATTTGCTTCCTCTGAATTGTTGATAGTAGATGAAGATTCCTCTATGAGGAAGCCAAAGATTAAAACAAAATAAAAGTGCTTCCTCATATAGGGATTTCGTACACTACTTACGATACGGAGGAAGCAAATTGCAAGTTTCAACTTGCGGCTTGTTTCAATTGTAACAGTTGTCAGCGTGATTTCGTCACACGAAAGTTGCCGCGGTCGCATGCATAAAATAGTACCTTTACTTCAATACCACCAAGAGTGTTGACAGCGACACTCGTAGTGAAATATTCAAATTTTTCTCGCTACAATATCATGAACCATGTCTTCAGGGAGTCGATTGTGCAACTCAAATGTAGGGAGAATGCTCAAAATCAATAGCTGTTAGCCAATCGTTGTCCTTGCCTTCTTTTGATCCTAACACGCGATAGACTAACAGCTATTCACTTTTAGCATTTTCACTAAATTTGAATTACATAATCGACCCCCAGCACTTGTCCAATAAGTGTTCGTCCTTCTTTAATCTAGTCTTCACGATTAGAGCGAAACAGAAGGCACCAGGAGGTCGATTGTATAACTCAAATGTAGTGAAAATACGAAATGTGAATGGGTGTTAGCCAATCGCGTATTAGGGTCAAAAAAGAGACAAGCACAACGATTAGCTACAATTATTCACTTTTTGCATTTTCACTACATTTGAGTTGCACAATCGACCTCCAGAAATCGGAGGAAAGAAGAGAATAGGTAAGACCTTATAAGCGGTGGAGAATAAATAGTATTAAAATAGGATAACTATTTCGTGCGTGGTGGGAAATTTATGTCCTACCAATACTAAAAATCTATAACTTCTACAAACTGATAAATCGAAGCGAACTTGAACCTATTTTAAGAGAACTTCAGACTTCTCATTTACGAGGCGAGTAAAATGTCAATAAAAATCATAAATAACAGAATTTTTACAGACATTCTTTTTCAAAGAGGAGAACAGAACACATTCTGCATCGTTAATAATCATGTTTATATCATTTTCGCAATAATTAACCTAAAACTGAAAGATTTGAAGAAGATCAGCATACTCTTTTAGTGTTGCGTTAATTATTACTAAGCTGGTATCAAAAATCATTGTTAACCTTGCCGAATGTGCTCTCAAAGTCATTAAAAACATCTCTACAAATTTTAGTATGAACGATTTTTGTAACGGGCAATTCTACATTGCTATTCATATTTTGCAGTCCTTTTAAATATCTCGACTTACTTATTTAAAAGCTTTTATATTTTGCAACAGAATACTTTAGTAATAAATCAGTGAATATAATAAAATATACATACCCAAAGCAGTGCCGCTATCTTCATCTGAACTTTCGTCTCCATCATCATCATCATCAGCAGCAGCAGTATCAGATCCACTACTGTCGGTATCCAATATCTCCTTACTTAACTCTTTATATTTATCTTCATTGGCAACATATTCCGTATCGAATTTGAATACATCTAGAAAATAAAAAAATTGTTTTCTTAATAATTTTATTACATTAGGCTACGAAGCTTCTGGCAGAATAAAAAATTCATATAATTCAGACATTTTCTTCTATGATTGATGTGGCGGTGTATTCTCCATTATATTACGACTAATTATATTATTTCATCTTATTTGAAATTGTAACAGTTGTATATCTGTGCTTACTTAATATATTTTGAGCATCTGTTGCCTCATCCAGTGTCACCAGATGCGTGAACTGATGTTCTTCTTCTACAAGATCAAGCTCCTCATTAACGGCCTCGTGATCTTTGAAACCGTCTTTCCGAATTTGAAATATAACTTCAATCATATATTGAACCTGAAAATTTGTTAAACAATTATATTCAAATGCTAACGTCAATAAATAAAGTTGTCAAAAGGAAATAATGTTAAGTTTTCAACAATTAAATACTTACCCTTTTGTCCAATTGACCTTCATGTAATATATTTCGAAGCATCTCAAAAATGGCTTCTATTCCTTTTCGTGAAACCTCAGTCAATTTCATACCACACTCTTTTAAGAATGCAATTGCTACTTCAATGGAATCATCAGTTGGTGTTTCAACCAACAATGTCAAAATCTCAAGTGCAAGAATTTCATGGGCCACCCGTTGATTAACCAAATGAGCAATGAAAGTTCCAGATGATATACACAATGGTTTATCATTTCGCCGAAAACCCCGTTTAAATTGTATTACTAGTCTCTTTAATAATAATTCACCAATGTTTGGAAACTGTAAAACATAATTTTGATTTAGATTTATGATAAAAGACAACACAATATCTTAATAGTAAAAGATCCTAAAAATATACTTTTTAATATAATTTTGCAATTTTGTGGATTACGATGAAAGGTTACAGATCAAAACACATTACTCCCCTGTTGTGCTTGCCTTCAAGCAGACAGACATTCAAGAGTTAAAAATCAAAATATAATCACCATAATGATATTGCTGAAATATATAATTTTTTAATGATCTTGACAAACATACCTTAGAATTGATAACTGCTACAAGTGCTGCATAAATCGAAGTAAATGTAGGAGAAGCTGCTTGGGCTTGAATCACAGATCTTGCCAACAAACCTCTTCCCCTAACAATATTCTCACGAAGAAGTTCTCTGGTAATAAATCGAATATTACTAGTATTAACTTTATTAATATATCCATGTATAGATTTTTTAAGAGCTTCCCAAGCTATACGTTGATATGCTGCTCCTGATTTATCAGTAATTTCTGCTTGCATCATACGCAGCTTAGCAGGAGGAATATATGCTCCTCCTGTTTTTGAGGTAAGCAGGTCAACTGTACGCTTCTGACCTGGTGTCATATCTGTAAGTTTGTTTTTAGTATCTTCATCAATTCTATTATCTTTCAGTCCACCTGTAGATTTCTTCTCGACATTACTGGTTTTCTGATATCTGGATTTTTTCTGTATCGATCTTGACAACCTATGAGATTTATCTCCATAAAATCGTTCACCAATCATTACTTCTTCATCTGTGTCATAATTTGTATCATATCGATTATCATTAGTTCTGTGTGCATTATCCCAATATCTTTGCCCAGTTACTTGTTCAATCTTTCTCATTGCACCCTTTGACGAAAATGGATCATTACTGTATTTTTTATTATCAACTCTTTTCATAGACCTCTTTAGGCTCATATCATTTTCTTGACTGTCTTGTCGTCGTCGTTGTTTGTATTTGGCCCCGTGTTCTTCTTGACAGTAATAATCATCCGTATTTTTCTTTTCTTTGGCTCTCCGATTGCCACCTCTAGTTGCGTCAACATACTTGTCATCTCTTCGACGTTTGATACGATCGTATTTACCGTTGTTTTGCGAGCTCATCATACAATCGTGATAACAATACACTTTAATTATGGTTCTTGTTCTTCTTGTTCTTCTATGATTTAATACCAGTCAGGACTATAGTCAGAGATGAGTAGGAAGATTGCCAATGGGCCTGTTTTTCTTGGCCTCACTATTATTCTGGTTTTGGCACGCCACCTTAGCGGAGGACCCACGAAGTAGTTCCACATTTTTCATTGGTCCAGTATACATATATGTTGTGACGAGCAGACGCTCGACACGTATCTGCCACTTACGGTGCATTATTGAAAGCTAGGTAGGTTTAAATGAACGTCCTTTACATGCGGCTCATCTCCTGAACACAAATCCTTTTATGTTAAACCTTTTATGCTTTTAATGTTAAACCTACCTTTGTATATATACTTATTAATCGATTGCCTTTTATATGTGTATATGCACGTATATGTATAGATCCTAAACATAGCATAGCCTTAAGTTACAAACATTATGTTAAGAGAAATAATTAATTAACCT
>JARQTI010000034.1:606-24012 GCA_030142655.1 Trachelus tabidus
CGCGTGAGGCGTTCGCACCGCGGTTCTCAATATCGCGCACGCTCCAACGCGATCGCGGTATCGCGGGATTTTTAACAGGTATTTGTAAAATTAATTGTTACGGTGTTATCACCAAGAGGATGATCGCGGGGCCCGCTCGCGAGATACATTTGAGAAAGTAATTGTTGAGATTTCATCACCAGGGTAATGATCGCGTAGCAACTTCGGATTAAAAGGGTATAAAAAGCCGCGAAATCAGGATGCAAGCAGTCAGTCTTGCCCCGAAGGACCGACCAGTGACTGGTGAGTTGCTGAAGTGGTCCCGTTCTATGTATTATAACTCTAAAGTAAAAGTCGTGAGGAAGGATATTCTAATGATAACTTTGATATCAGTCCCTCCTACATCAACATCAAACGTATCGACATCGTATCTTTGAGGTGAGAAGAGGAAAGTTCTGTCCTTTACGTCACAAACCACTAGACATGTGAGAATATCTGACGAAGGAAGACAAGGAATTATTTTATCAGCCAATTGACGGTATCAATAAAATAATGAAGCTCTTGTTCGAGCATAAGGTGAATAATTATTTTAAAAGCGCATTCGGTGATCGGCCTCGTACGATCGAGGCTCGCGTACCGTCAGGATCGTCAGGTCAGGAAGGGCTCAACGAACGTACTCTAGGTCTTTTGTATCATAATCTGTTTATTACATAAATATCCTCTTCCGAGCGTTCGCGTTATCTCGCGCCACAACAATCCTCCAGTTTGATCACACGCACGCGCGTTTACTCGCTCACTCGTATACCTTTTGATTCGCTCGGTTTGCTCGTTTATCACACACACTCGTACGCTCTTGCGCTTCGTGCTTTATTCGTACTTCTGCACCGCGCGCACACTCGTTCCCGTTCGTTCGCGTTCACGTTACGTACTTCGTCTCAACCGCGCTCACACACGCACTCGCTCACGTTCGTTCGCGTTCACTCTCACGTTCCGTCTCGCTCTCGCTCGTCTCAACGTTGCGTTCTGTACTCTCTCACGCTCTCTCTCGAACTCAACATACTTCACATTCGCACACACGCACTCTCTCTTACGCTCCGCGTGAGGCGCTCGTACCGGGGTTCTCTATCGCGCACGCTCATAACGCGATCGGGGTATCACGCGATTTTTAACAATTATTTAACAACTGGGAACATTCAGTGTATTTTCTGATTCTCCGATAAAGCACAATGCGCAAAGTATAAATTATAAATGAGGTTTTAAAGTAATTAACAATAATTACATTTTAACTCATTGAAAATGGTTTTGTTTTATTGCAGCTAAACGTGTGAAGCTCTCCGAAACATTAAGCTCAGCTAGGGAAGAGTTTCAAATGATTTTGCAGGAACAAACTAAAGCTGTGAATGTGAGATATGATTGCATATGTGTAAAAGCTGGTACAGTAGTTTTCTGTACCCGTTGACCGGGAAGGAATAACGTCATTAGTCAAATTCGAGCAGATGCTTGTCGAAGCTGCCAAAATACAAGCTGATGCAACTATGCTGAATCCTACTGCCATGCAGGACTTAGCAAATACATCAATCCAACTGGCAGAAGCTACTTCTGTGCAAGCTGTAAACGAGGAAAAGGGAATTCCGATCATGCCCAAGTTGGCAGACGTATTGTCCGAGTTGTTGCCAAATTACTTGGATGAATAATATATACAGGGTGTCCCATTTTAACTTAGACAGTGGAATATCTCGAAAACAGGGAGTTTTCGTAAAAAATGTTTGAGACAAAAGTTGTCGGGTTCGAAGGGGACCATCTAGTGAGATACCTGAATTTTTAGCCTGGAGTCTGTGTTGGGCCCTGTGAGGCCCAAGTCCATTTTTTTAAACGGGAACACTTATTTTTTATTGCAGATTCGTGTTGTATGAAAAAAAAATAAAAAGGTTGGTTCTTGATCATTTTTCGATAAACCCCCTGCAACGGTAGTAAAAAGGTCCGTGAAGTTGAATTTTGACATTTTGATGATCCGACTACATTGAAGCTACAAAATGCTACTCCGGCCAATCAAGGCAAGATCAACGCATAATTTTGGCAGGTAAATACAAGATCTATTCAAAGATTTGGTCACTCTACGCAAGATTACTTCTTCTTCTTGTCGGCAAAGGAACTCAGTCTTAACACTATGCCTTCCGGCGACACCACACTGGTGTCGTGCACAAAGTATCGCTCAATGGCCGGCGACAAACGAAGTAATCTGAATTACTACTGTCGGCGCCAAGCGAAGAAATTTTTACGAAACGTGCGGACGGCAAAATTTTAATGTACAAATGTTCTGAGCACAACACTGCCATATAAGTATGTTGAAGACACCTGCAAAATACACAGAGTGCTTGATAACCAAAAATACAATTTTATTGTACGTTGAACCGTTTATACTTGACTCCTTGGATTGGAAAATAAATTGTTCTTATGATCGCGTAAAAGGCGTCCTTTCAAATAGCTTCCTGGAGAGAATTCTCATACTCATATTCAAAGGAAGAACTTGCTCATTTCAAATAGTTGGTTCAGTCTCCTTATAGCGAGTAACGAAAAGAAATAAACCTAGTTCTGGTGATTTCCAATGCTTGAAGAATGGCTAATTATACACCGAATGAAGTAGTGGATATCCTGTTGGATCTTGGTGAGTGCAATAGGAGCTATATAAGACATTCTTAGATGAGCAGTACCCGAATCGATGGATAGGTCGGGGAGGACAGTCTTGTGGCCTCCGAGATCACCGGATCTCAACCCACTTGATTTTTATTTATGGGGGTACGTAAAAAACGTGGTGTTTCAGGAGGAATCAACCACAAGAGAAAACATGATCGATATAGTTAGAAGGGCGTGTCAGATTATAAAGCCACAAATATTAAGAGAAAGTGTACGGAATTTTAGACATAGACCGAATCTGTGCTTGAAATACGACGGCGGTCATTTTGAGCACTTAATACGTTAATCTTGCCTAGAGTGACCAAATCTTTGAATAGATCTTGTATTTACCTGCCAAAATTATGCGTTGATCTTACCTTGATTGGCCGGAGTAGCATTTTATAGCTTCAATGTAGTCGGATCATCAAAATGTCAAAATTCAACTTCACGGACCTTTTTACTACTGTTGCAGGGGGTTTATCGAAAAATGATCAAGAACAAAACGTAAAAATGCAACATTATATTCTTATAGAAAAATAGTATAAAATGTAACAAAATAGTTTAAATAAATATCAATAAAATTTTCACTTTCTTAGGAAGCGCCAACAATGTTGACGATGGAGGCCGAGGCCAAGGCCGTGGTGGTGGCCGTAACTACCACATTTACACCGATGTGGCATATTTTTAATGTGGTACCACATTTTTGTAATTAATAAACTCATCATATATTATTTCATGTGTTGTCAATTACTATATGATTCCCTAAATTTTATACCCGTAACTATAGTGCGTGGTAAGTCACAGGATCTTGTGTGGCTACGAGTTAGTTTCCACTGTGCATGGTTAAAACGGATTTCAGTACATTCCGTTCGAATCTCAATTTTGGTTGGATAGTAGGAAACATATTAAATGACGTTTGTCAGTGCTTTAATCTATAATTCATCACGCTTCACTCTCGCTTAACGGAGCGTCGACTATTTCGCGTCAAATTTTACTATCTGATGATCCCCCACTCTTGACTCTTTACCCGTTAGCTATAGTTCTCCTAGTGAGCGCTCCGGGAACAGACGCCTTACATGGAACTTTTAACTGTGATATTCATATTGTAAACGCTTGTTTTTCTGTGTTTAGTGTCACTGCAACAAGATTAATGGATTGTACTTGTGGAGAATACAGGGGGAGGACATGATCCTCCAGTATGGAATCAGGGGATGCAACGCGGAGGAAGCGGATCGGAAGTACACGAAGTGCTTTCCGAATCGCTCGCGACAGCGTCGGAGACGGACCACCCCAGGTGAAGAACGTGTTTTAGACGCGTTTCGCGAAGATCCGACAGCAAGCGTGAGGTCGGTGACGCGCTCGTTAGGATTATCACGAGGCACGGTCTATGCGATTTTAAAAACTGAAAAGTGGCAAGCATATCACCATACGCGTGTCCAAGAGCTTGAGCCGTCTGATTACACGATCAGGCGTGATTTTTGTGAGTGGCTCCTCCAGAGACAAGAGGAATATCCGACTTTCATCGGAAACAAAGGTATCGACATAAGGTCGGCGCTAATGTTAACGTGTACTATTCGGCGTATTGACTCTAATGTCCTTACGACAAACGAACAGCCAACAGTAGCGATTGATAGTAATATCAATGTAGAAAAACCTCATAGAAACATAAATATGAATTGCAGTTTGAAGCTAGATTGCTGCTCTAAGCCCCAAAAACGATCTAAGAATTGTTTTTTAAATTCAAGGTACAATTCTGTCATTAGATAGACATAGCTCATGCTAAAATCATGCAATTTGGTACGGAAATCTGGTTAATCACAGGTTTCGGTTGTAACTTCTGCCATCAAATAGCTTCTAGGCATGAAGGATTTTACGCGGAAGCATAACCCGCTGGTTCAGGGAACCAAGCAGAAGCCTTCGAAAAGCAGAATTCAATTACACAACAACCGAAAAGGAGACACTGGCGACCATTTACGCACTTTCTGTGATGGGTGGAACTTCGTCAGGCTAGGCGTTATGTTTATCGATAAGTCGAACGCTCTGGATGCTGGAACACGAACAATTTTCACGTGTGGGCTTCAGAGAATCCGCACGCTCCAATACCTGTGAGATATCAGCGACGATTCACTGTCAATCTTTGGGCAGGAATAGTTCATGAAAATTGGTAAGTAATCTTGGAATTTAAGTTGAATTTTTGACTTACTTGGATATAATGTATTATACTTCTTCGTACTTTGATATAATGTATTATACTTGTGGAGAATACGGGGACATGATACTCCAGTGTGGATTCAGCGGATGCAACGCGGAGGAAGCGGCTAGAAAGTAAACGAAATGCTTTCCGAGTCGCTCGCGACATCTCTCGGCTGAGGTGATCCGAGGAGCGGTGAGGCGTATGCAGTCCACCAGCAATGTGCTATGCCCAATCACCGAGGAACAGGTGCACCGGGTCGGAAACGGACCACCGCAAGTGAGGAACGTGTTTTGGACGCGTTTTGCGAAGATCCTACGGCGAGCGTGAGGTCGGTCGCACGCTTGGACTATCGCGAGGCTCGTTCCACAGGATTTTGAAAGCTGAAAAATGGCACGTGTATCACCATACGTGTATCACTATACGCGTGTCCAAGAGCTTCAGTCGTCTGACTGCACGATCAGTCGTGATTTTTGTGAGTGGCTGCTCCGGAGACACGGGGAAGATCCGACTTTCATCGGAAACATATGTTTACCGATGAGTCGTCTTTCGGACGCTCTGGATGCTGGAACACGCACAATTTTCACGTGTGGGCTTCAGAGAATCCGCACGCTGCAATACCTGTGAGGCATCAGCGACGATTCACTGTCAATCTTTGGGCAGGAATAGTTCATGATAAATTGGTAAGTAATCTTGGTTAATTTAAGTTGAATTTTTGTCTTAAAAAAAATTGCTCTTTTAATTTCAAATAGGACCATTTCAGTAAGAGGGAACGTTGACAGCCGAGAAATACCGTGGATTTCTCAGGCGCAACCTGCAACCCCTACTGCTTGTCAGCGGACTACTCGAAGAGGACCTGCCGAGGATCTGACTCCAGCACAATGGGGCTCCCCGCACATGCAGCCCACAGCGTTCGCGATCAACTTGACTCTATGTTTCCGGAGCACTGGGTCGGACGAGGAGGACCCCGTCACTGGCCGGCACGTTCCCCAGACCTGACGCCGTTGGATTTCTTCCTCTGGGGACACGTGAAGTCGACCGTCTACAGGACACCCATCGAGACGCTGCAAGACCTTCACCGGCGGATCGACAGTGCCATGCGTTCCGTCACCCCGGAAATGCTGGTGAACTGTCGAGGCAGCCTCCTGGAGTGTGCGATATGCTGCATTCAAGCGAATGGCGGTCACTTCGAGCACCTTCTTCATTGAGGTAAGGGAAAAAAATTAATGTTTAAATTTTATTTTTAATCTATTTAGATTTTTATTATGCTCTAGGTGCTAGGTCCAGCGCTCTCTGTCTACGCCCCTGTGTGTTCCTGTACAAAACGACGACTGGCCGGTCAGATTGTGAAACAACTTCAATGCATAAAGTACGTTTCACAACAAAATCTTAACAATATCAATTAGATATGCTAATAGATTTTTTTTCGTTTCGTTAGAAAATGATTCTCGGTGGGAACAATCTTTCGATTGACTTCGAAAAAAGTAAGTAAGCACAATACAGAACATTATTCTTATAATTAATTTATTAATTTATTTTTTTGCTTTTTCATTTCCTTTACGTGAACGCGAGAGGAAACAGTTCAATAAGCGAGGACAGCAAAGAAAAGTAAGGATTCGCCTATCATCATGCTACAGTCAAAGGTAAGCGAACCCTGCTCTATAATCCATTTGTCACTTTTATTAAACAAATAAGATATAACCATCTAATTTTTCTTTTCTAGATTATCAGTAGTAGGGTGTTGAGAAAGGAGAATAACTTATCAGACAAATGAACAAATTAAAAACAGAGTTAAGTGTAATATTAGACGCAAGGATCTTAAGCACAGATCAATGGATTATAAACGAAATAGAAATATTAAAATGATGAAAGAAAGTCCGAATTTATAGCAAATTTTGTACAACCTACGACACGATAAAAAAAATTAGCACTTCCAAAGCAATAAATGTAGAAGTCGCGGAGAAAACTAAATTAATAAGAGACGACCCTGTGACGTGGGTCAGATATACAGAAGAAATATTTAAGCAGTTTAAATCTATATTAGAGGATGACCATGGTCTATTTGGCAAAAATTTTGTTATCGATTACTTTGAAAGGAGGGAATTTCAAGCTCCAGGTTCGGTTCATACACGCAATCCTGTGTACTGCAAAGATGCACCAATATATGACAAGAAAAGCACAGACGGGAATGAAAAATTGATAGAATGGATAGATAAAAACATTTCATGTGCATGGAAAGGGTTATAAGTCTAGTGTAGCTATAGGCTGTTCAATAGTTACAAGTGATACGGAAAAGAAGGAAGATTGGCTCATTACCTTCCTTGTTAAGGGTTAAACAAGCTGGCGACCGTAAAACATCGAACCGTGGGCCTGTTAATTTTCAGAGCGGTGGGGGCGTGATAGGGGTACCCCTACTTCCCTATATAAGCCAGCGCCTACTTCGAGCTGAAGTTCATGCACATGAAACATATATGCGCAGCTCCACTTTCAACTCCGTTTTCCTAAAGACCGTCCTTAGTAGTAATTTCATTATGAAAATAGCAATAGGCTTAATATTTCGATTTACTTTCTTTGAGTACAGATCACTGAACTTATTAAAGGCACAAACATTTTCGTAAATAAGCAACCTTTGGAAAATGCAAAACACATGTGCACTAATCAAACATCATTAGCGCGAGCTCTTTTGGAGATGACTTTTACGGAAAAAGCTCTTTGGAAATGCACACTATCTGGACATCGAGCTAAGGCCGAGGAACCGCCGATCCGCTTGCAAGCACATAAACATAAACCGATATGTTATAAAGGACGAAAAAATAAATGAGTATATCGTTTCAATATTCCAATGTATCTGATCAGACAAACAATGATACTCAAACCATTAGATGAAAATAAACGGATTCCAGACGACAAAGCGTATCGGAAAAAGATAAAAGATGATGCAGGAATTCCTTGACAAAAATCTTCTTATATCGTTCGAAGATATGTTGGAACGGTTAGGTATGAGGGAAAATGATTATATCCCCACAATTAGGAGCACGTTATCAAGAACTAAGATATCTTTGAGAAGGAAAAGTAACGAAGTTGCCATTAACGCGTACAACAAAATTATTTTATTCTTCTTGAATCGAACATGGATATTCAATTCATCCTGGACCCATACAGTTGTGCTTCATGTATGATAAATTATGTCACAAAAGTAGATGCAGGATTATCGCGATTACTGCGAGAAGCAGCGAAGGATTCACCGAACGGCAATTTGAATATAAGGGAAAAGTTTAGAAAAATCGCTAATGTATTTATAAACAGCAACACATTATCCGCACGAAAACCCGTATATCATGTCCTTGGGCTGTCAGTTTCATTGTGTAATAAAAAGGTACACAAAAGATACACTATGTCGAACCAGTTGGGGATCGCGCATTGAAAATCAAAACTTATTCTCGTTTCTCCACTTCCACAACCGTCAGTTTCTCAGGTTCACACAAGAAAAAAAGCAGTTTCTGAGAAAAAGATTTAAACAAGGGTAAGATAGTTCAATAATATAATTTTCTGTATTATTTTATGTAAATCAATATTGTAATTGAAGTAAATGACCATTTCTTGATCTGACAGTATTACTCTGGAGCCTTTTAACATTTCCCTGAGTATCATTCATCTGAACCACATGAAAACCCCATCGAATGATAGTGGGATAATTCGAAAATGTAAAAGCACGCTCGAATTCCTGCATCGCCCGCACACGAATCTTGACCGCGATCACATATTATGAGTTTTATTTCAAAAAATATTCAATGGTCCACTTTCAAATTTTCAGACAATATTCTCTGTACTATAACAACAAATTACAGAAAAAATTATTCAATTTAAAGATGCCCGTTTTGAAATAATATTAATTCTTTAAGAAATTGTTGAATAACAATTATTAAATGGCCGAATTTTCGACCAATTTAAACGTGGACTTTAAAGCTAACCCTATTGCACATTTTGCCCTGCAGTGCTTGTTTTTTAGTCGAAAAGTGAACGATGCACGATACATTTAAAGAAGAACCGGTTTTTTGGAGTCGATAAATTAAAAAATCGATATTTCGAAAATTCTTCATATAATATTGAAATAAAAAAAATACGTGTCACTTTTTTCTCCTCAAGAAGAAGGGAAACAATTTTCAGGAAAATTAAAAATTTGATTTTAAATCTGACTTAACACTGTCCTCAAAAAGAACGGGTACGTATGTTAAAAAATCGAGGTGGTTTAGAAAAACTCAGTAATGATTCCACCGATATATATTACAAAAATATAATTGAAAAATATGAAAATCAAAATGGTAAGTTAGCGGGTATTTGTCTTGCTGATTAGCTGCGGTTTACGATCAGCAATGGCGTACACGTAGGAATGAAATTAATGATGAATGTGATGGAGATCGTGAGTTTAGGCAAAAGACAAAAACTAAAATGATCAGATTTCGACGCTTCAAATTACAAGAAGATCGTTCTAATTGCTTTAGGGAACAGGTTTTGCTTTTCTATCCTTTCGTAAAAGAAACTGAGGATGTCGAAACTACAGATTGTGAGAGACAAGGGAACTCACGTTAAACGAAGTACCCCAACTTATGAGAGGCAAAGGGACTCACGTTAAACAAGTCACGTAAACAGTCAACATGAACCTAAATTCATTATTTACGGTGCGTAAAATTTTTAATCAATTTATAAGATAAATGTTTAGAGGAGAAAAGGAGGAGAGGGGGAGAATTGTGCGAGACACAATTGGACGTGGTAACATCTCTTATCGGCTAGACATTTTAAAGAATATCCAGAAATTCGCTAACCACACAACGACATCTAAACTCAACCTGGATCGTGGAAAGCATCGACCTAAGGCATCATCCAAGCATATAGGGGAGCCATATACGGGAAGATAGCAGAAAAACGGTTACATAGGTTATGAGATATCCCAGCCGACAATTCGAATAATCCCTTCAACAGTGATCTGCCATTGCCGTCTCTCAGTTCCCTACTCCGGTCAACTGTTGCTGAGATAATTACATCAGCTTCTGCCGAGTCTCTTCCGTCAACTTCTGCCGAGGAAGTTGCCTCGACATCCTCTGGGCGTGTTCAATCGACATCGGCGCCAAACCCGGTAGTGCCGCCGATGGACAACTTCGCTAAGCGCAGGCGAGTGCAACAGTCCGAGGCGGAAAGGGAATTGGTAGAGGCTAACCGGTTAATAGCAAATGCTGCAAATTCTGTTTCAGAATTTATAAGCACCAATGCAGAGGCAGCACGGGCAGCGGCAATACCAGCCAGACCTCCCACCAGATTCATTTCGGCCCTAGAAGACATCTTGTTTTATGTAAAAGAAGAACACCAGGTGGACTGCGTCATCGAAATGATGCAAGTCGGCCAGAAGAGTATGTTCGACTGGGTCAGAATACTGCAAACCAGTGAATGTCGGAATCGACACACGAATTGTCGCAATCGACAAGGAAATAAATTGTCGGAATCGACATCAATGTTGTCGGAATTGACATATAAATTCATTGCATATACATTGTATATAAAAATATAATAAATGAATAAATTAAATTAAATTAATTTAGAAGGTTTCGTCTTGCATACGGTCACATCATGTAAGATTGTAGAGGAAAGGCTTCATTCCCAATAAAAGAAAAAGGCTGTGGAACGTCAATATCAGGAAGATTGCTTGGTGTTGGTAGATCTATCAAACCGAGATTCAGGGCTTTACCCGTATCGTATTTTGCAAAAATTTCAGCATCATTTAATGAACCGATAATGGGCATCATACGTGGCAAGGAGAATGAAACTGAAAAAACCCTTGTAATTGTGAAAGGCTGTGCCTGATCGTGGTGGAGCAAGGATACGACAATGTTTGCCGTCAATTGGACCCAAACAGTTTGGATAATTCCATTTTGTTTGAAAATCATTGGCAATTTCAATCCATTTATCTCCATTCAGCATCTTGAGATATATTGGCTGAAGTACGTGCACTATTTTCTTGCAAACTTCTCCAAAAATTGAGTACATGGTTGATCTGCCAATAGAGAAAAACCAAGATGTCGTACGAATACTGTCTCCACGTGCAAGGTAGTTGCAAATACAAAGATACAGTAGTTATTGTTTGATATTCGCAGTTCTGGCTCTAGAGGTTTTCGAATACTTTTTTTGATAAGAAGTGGTGCCAGCAGTTCATGAAGGATATTGAATTGTTGCACTGTCATTTTTGTAAATTGAAAAAACTCTTCGTGGTCACTGAGTTTGAAGTAGGAGAACAGCTGATTATACGCGCCAAAGTCGCTTCTAATATTCTCAGCAATGTGAGGTTTCACCCACCATCTTCTACTAATTCTTCGTCGATTTCGCTGCAATCTTTTGAACAGTATTTGTGAAACACTATTAGAAGCATGCAATAAATTCAAAAAGACTCGAAAATATTTAGGATCCATTTTCTTGCTTTCCAATTGATAGGAGTATTTGAAAACTTATGTTCTGTTTCGCGATTGGCTGGTTGGCCGGATGTTATGTTTGCCTTCACGCATAATTTCCATTTCAACAAATTAAAATTAAAATATATTATAATTATAAACTTCCTAGTACAGAAAGGACTGATTTATTTTTAATTATTTATTTCGCCCATATTTTTAACAATTGTTTGCTTAATTTGAGAGGTGAACACATTTTTATAAAGTGAGCGGTGAATTAAAGGATGATATGCATTTCTTATCACTTCTTCACTTCCTGAAAAAAAATGTCAACGACAGACGTCGAAAGTAAGTATGATTTCAGCTTTAACATTTTGTGTAAACCATTTAATACCATAATATTTTTTATATTAGATATCCATGACATAACATACATTGTTTATAGTGAACAAGCAAGAGCCGTGTTCTCCGCCACAGCCACCGCCGCCGCCACCACCACCGCAACAGACATTCAGAACAGAGCCACCACGGGAAAATCCATCCTCCCCATGGTGGCATATGGAGGAAGACGCTCCGGCTCCCGCGGAGCGTACCAACATGACTCTGCAACAGAGGATGGAGCGCCTAGAGCGTCTCCTGCTCCAGAGTCAAGATGGACGGAATGCCTCTGCCGATAATTATATTTTTATTATTTATAGAAAAATAATAAATAAATTAACATTAATTTATTAAAACTATTTATTATTTTTCAGTGCGATCAGAACCCAGATGGAGCCGGAGAGGCGGAAGGAGCCGTGCTCGCTGGTACGGTCGCCGGCATGAGGCATCCGGCAGAAGTCGCGGGGCCGGACGGCGCGGCGGTGGTGGCGGCAATTTTATTATTTATTATTAATTTTATTTTATAGTTCTTGTTCTTGTTTGTTTTTGCATGTTTTGTTGTTCGAATTCTTCTTTTATAAATATATTTTTGCGTTTATTCTCTAAATGGAGTTATTAATTTAATTGAAAGGATAGGTAGGTTAAACGTCAATGGAAGGAGTACAAACGTCTTGTTATAGTTAAATTCTGGTAGAAACAATGCGGGGGGGGCCTAGTTCATGACGATGAGTCACTATGCTTATCTGTTCATAATTTTTCCTCAATAGATGAAACGGTCTCACAAGAGCTTGCCAGAGTGTATAATAGACAAAGGAATTCTCTTGGCTTAATTGAAAACAGTGCTCAATGGGGGCAAGGCTTAACTGAGACACATTGCAACGATATAACACCGAAAGGTCGGGGGGGGGGGGGGGGGGATTGCAGGAATGTCTTTAATTCGCTGATAACGTTGCCCAGCACATTGAACGTTTAGAGATTTGACCTTCCTTGCAAAAGCTTACAAATTTTTGAGACATTCGATGCAGCGATAGCTGTAGACAGAGAAAAACAAAAATCGTTGGTAAGTTTGAAATAAGATGAGTATACAACGATAAATTGAAACAGCCGTGTATCGTTATTCACATTTTTAACAGAACTGTATCATGACAAAATATACAATCGGCAATATCGAGTTCACCTCGGCACTGTCGAGCATTTTATCGAGCCTGCTCTGCAAAGGCGTGCAATTGCAATATAGTACATGTGGACGGGATATACGGGGAATAAAAAAGAAACATTAAGCATCGATGTCATACCAACAGAGTGGATATTTAGATCAAAAACACTAAATAGTAAAGCTTGTCACTTTCCAAAAGACCCACTCACTCAATCGGACATTAATCGATTGCATGAAATGGTGAAAAATTGTGAGACTATCGATGATTCATGGCCGTTACATCGAATGAAAATACCTGGCAGAGGAGGTAAATTTCTCTTCTAATTTCGACCATTTCCGAGGCTCTTTTCGCTACTCGTAAATTCTCAATATATCACGTTGTTTAATTGAACAATTATCGTGACTAAAGTACTTAAAAAAAAGGGTGTCAAGGAGCAGACAAAATGCAATATGATCGGTATGCATTTTCTATCGACACAATCAGTCATCGTCCTCAAACGATACTGACCGAGAAACCCCAAAAACGACAACCGAACAAAAAACCGCTTACAAAAGAAGAGAGACAGGAAGAAGTCTCCCTCACACCCATCGAAAAGACTGTTAACACGTTCTGATTCCTCGTCATCACAGGAAGACAAAATTAATACACCAGATTGATGACCAGACGGTCATCGAACATCGCCGTTACCAGACGCCTCACGAGATAAAAACAGTCTTTCAAAACCTCAGCCAATGTCAAAGAACACGCCGACTTTTAACCGTTCACTCTGAGATGAAATTCCCAGAGCTCGTATAAAGGCAGCAGAGAGCCAGAAAGACGCGCACGTTCGTCGGATACTGGACTTCGGTTGCAGTGTGAATAAAACTTTCACTGAAACACAAGCTACGATGAAACGTCAGAAGGTTGAACTTCTAAAAGTTTTTCATTTTTAATGAAAGATACGGGATCCTGCCCTTAAAAGTTTACAAAAAGCATTCTCTTACAGCAAATGGCGTTTGTTAGCACAAGTGGTTATTATTTATATCCAAGTTTTCAATCGACGTCAATCAGGTGAGATCGAAGGAGTATTCATAAATGATTATAAAAAACTATCAACGAATCGATGAGACAGATGAAATTTATAAATCATTACCACAATCGAGCAAAGAAATTACTCAAAAATATTTACGCTTCACGATACGCGGAAAACTCAATCGATCAGCACGAGTACTGCTGGATTTAAAAACATTTGAATGCATTGAAACTATTCTAAGTCAACGGATAAACTCAAACGTTCCTTCTGAAAATCCATTTTTTTTTTTGAGTTCTAAATACTAGTGGTGCAAAGGAATACAAGTATTTAAGAGCTT
The DNA here is from genome assembly GCA_030142655.1 of Trachelus tabidus. Classification (NCBI taxonomy): domain Eukaryota; kingdom Metazoa; phylum Arthropoda; class Insecta; order Hymenoptera; family Cephidae; genus Trachelus; species Trachelus tabidus. The sequence continues at coordinate 14,768 of JARQTI010000034.1, forward strand.
GCGTATTAATACGAAAATTTGCTGACAAAAGTGGAGGGTTAATGCAGAAAATGTACGTGGTACAACTTTGCGAATACATATGGAAAAGCGATGTGTTGGCATGAATTTAACTGATAATGAAATTGGTGATGTCTCGAATTTCATGGGCTAACATGAAACTATTCACAAGCAAATATATCGCCAACCGACAGTAGTAGTGGACATCGTCGATATCTCACAATTACGTGAAAAACACAGGGCATAAATGACAATGGCAATAAAAGATACGAAAAGGAATATACGAGTGATAATAACGACGATATCAATAGCAATCGAATATCGAGAGTAAGCGATGATAAGAAAACACGGTTACCAAGGTCAACGAGAGAAGTAAAAAAAACGTTAGTCAGTTAAGATGAAACGCAAAAGGAGAATTTGTTACGTTAATTGATTTCATTATATTGTTATCAAATAAAACTCGTATGATTACTATAATCCCACCTGAATGTTTTAAGGGGCGACATCCAGCAGTTATCGGAGCCTGGATTTCCAATCAAATAAAATCTAATAAAGAGAAAGTACATTAGAAGGCTATTAAATTATAAATTCTAAAGATTTAACGAAAAATTAGAATTTATTAATATTTGATATTTGCATAAAATAGGCGTATACGCCCCACGCGGCAGGGAACGTGTTAAGGGATGAGATGCGAACTTCGCAAATTAGTAGAACTATCGCTAAAGTGCTCGGAATCTTATAGAACTATGTGGAAAACATATTTTTAAGCCTTTGGAACTCGAAATACCATCAGATGCTGGAAGGTCAAATGCGAAGTTCGCATCTCATCCCTTAAATATTCGATTCTAGGGGTACTTTAATTGAACTATCGCCAAAAATGGTTATGAGCTATAGAACTATGCGGGCGGGATGCAAGTAAATCAACCGTTTCTTTATGAGATTCTAACAATTGATATGCTAAGTTCACAGAGACGAATAATGGGGTCGAAGTACTGAACGAGCACAATATAATAAAAAAAAATGTATTGGAAATTTTCTGAAGTGTCTGGCACCCTTTGCGAAGGAACCCCCAAATATTGCAGCCACGACGCTCCTGTCAGAGCTTCGTACTTTCGCCACCAGTCAACGCTCGAGTCAACACCGAAACTCTTTCCAACTAGACAGCAGCTTTAAACAATTCCAAGAGTATTGGTGTTCGAATGTTAATTTTCTGTAGTAAACATTTGTATGAATTCATGTCACTGCATAGGACCCATAACAATTATTGCCATAGCCTTATAACGTATACTAATTTAAAAAAAAGAGTAGAAGATATTCTCAATGTAATGATATTTTCGAGCACCCGTTGTAAAAACAACATATTTTCCACAATTTAAATGCATAGTCTATTTTTTCAATTTCTTTCCCTTACGGATATTACTATGGACACAGAATTGAAGACGCACGTATGGTTACTTACGCGTAGACTACGTGGATCAATTAAGAAATACACGAATAGCGATAATTTTAAGCCCAACGGCATATTACAGAACCTAGTTTAATTTCTATGTATTTCACATAAATGCAACTTCAGAAATAGAACTGTGAACTAAACGGGTGAATAATACTTTAAACGGAAACTAAAATTCCGAACCTAACATATAACTGAAATATCTGTTTACAGATTTTTACAAATCATTTTTATTCGTAAATCAGATGACACGAGTATACGTTTTTTGAGAAACAAAATTTTTTATTGTAGCAAAAATCCTTTTAACTATATGCAATTCTAAATCTAACGTACAATCTTAATATTGCTAATATATTCCTATAGAAATAAAAGATATATGTACTTGCAGCCAAATAGTTTTATTTGTTGTGAGATACCTTCTTTTATGAGTGTATATTTCAGTTATTATTTGTCCTTGAAAGCACCACCACATGTCAAATATTTCTATCTCTTCTGCTGTATGTAATGCACGTTTTAGAGGATCTTTGCATCTTTAATTTTATATTTGTTTTATTCCTATATGAAGAAATTTGATAAACTAATGAATTCCGAATTGAGGCCGAAATTATAGGAAATACGTAAAAATTACATTAGGTCCTGAAATGTGACTTGAGGATTAAAATGATTGTTGCTTATTTTTTATTAATTTAATCCCCAGTATTTATATTTACGTAAATATATACACGTCTTCAATTGTGTGCCAACAATATTGGAAAGTGAAGAATTTATTAATAAGTATATATTATATGAAAATAATAATATACCTCCACATGGGTTTGACTCTTTGACTTTTCATTATTATGGTAAATGTTTTAATAAAGTAGCTTCACATAATTTAATTGTTATATTTGCAATTTGAAACGCTACATTTTTCTTTAAATATCATTTGGAAATATATCTTATACGAGTACTTACCAGTTGTTTGTGTAGGAGAAAGCTAAAAGTAAAATTATTATTCTTGTGCATTTAATTAGCCTACAATTTAACTTTGAATAGTTTAAATAGTTCAACAAAATATTTTAAGGCAGTCGTCTGGTTTAGAGGGTCAAAAAAATCTTTTTTTTTCTTTCTTTCTTTAATCAATGGCATATATCGAAAAATATGTTCCTAAAGTTTTAGAAGTCGAATCGGACTGTTTTGGAAGATACAGATCCGAGAACAGGTAAGCGTCGAGAAGGCGTATGTAACTTACCACTAACATATTTCTCCGAGAAAGATCTCACATCATCTTTTCCGCCAATTCGAGACTCCAGCAGCGAGGTGCTTCAATAGTCAACTAACAATTCTGCTGTTTTGCGATAATTTGAAGATAACACAGTTTCTTTTTCTTTCCAAATGTACATTAAGATACCCTAAAAATTTTAAGACGTTCCGTTGTTTCTCTCCCTATAAAAAAAATCGCCGTAAATCACCTTTTTTTAGGCCTCTAAACCAGACGACTGCCTTAAATGATGTTCTGTTCGTTTTCATTTATTTTTTACTTAATTTCCAGTAGTCAGGAGAACCCCAGTTTTCATTTCCTGTTTATGAAGCTAGCTAAATTGTTTAAAAAGTTATAAAAAATTGAAATTTTCTGCTTTTTAGTACCTACAATAAAAAAATTTATTAAAAAATTTTTGAGTAATCTACACTTGTTTTAAAAAAAAAAAAAGAAATACGCAAAAAATTTTTCCTGACCAAAACCCCATCGATGTTGTTGTTACGGAATTTTTTTAAGATTCTGTAGACAGAATATGAATTTTGTGCAAAATTCCAAATTGGTATATCCGGCCGTTTTTAGTCACCATTTTTTTTAAATTTATAAGAACACTAATTTTTGTTAAAAAATCTTAACCAAAAAATAAATAATTTCTAATAAATTTAAAAAAGAAGTAACGTGGGCTTTAAGTTTATAACCCTAAAGACAGTCTCAACCCTGAAAAATACAGAGATAATTTAATCTGAAAAAAAATTAGTATTCTTATAAATTAAAAAAAATTGTGACTAAAACACAACCGGGTATACCAATTAATAATTTTGCAAAAAATTCATATTCTGTCTACAGAATATTAAAAAAATTCCATAACACCGACATCGATGGGGCTTTTTGGTCAGGAAAAAACATTTTGTGTATTTTTTTTGCTTGAAAACAAGTTAAGATTACGCAAAAATATTTTAAAAAATTTTATTGTAAATACTAAAAAACAACTCATTTTTATAATCTTTTGATACAATGTCTCCGGGATATCTGTGTTCAAAATAAAAACGACCGAATCCACGTAGCACAGCAAATCTACGCGTGGCTGAAGTCTGACGGAATAGCTCATATACATATATTGTAACAATACTTTACATGATGACGTACATATAAATGAAACCCACTGAAATAATTATTAACCGACAAAATTACTGGGCGCCAGACATAACCAAAGTTTCAACGCTGTTTCCAAAGAACACCCTGGCCAGCTCTTATGCAGTGGGGTTCTTAAAAATATAAAGACGATACCAAAAGGGGCTTCTAGAAATCAAATACACTATGCAGAAGGCTTCGTTTAACGATACGGAACCCACAGACTTATTTTAGCCCGATTTATTAATAACAAGGAAAATGGATATAATAATAACATAATGTTTAAGAACAGAATATGAGAAAGAACTACGGTTCTAGAATAATTTATAAAACAAATATTAACGAAGTAAAAAGAACGGTTCCGTAAAAATTTAGAAGATTTAAATAATAATTGAACAGAACAACGATTCTTTAAGAAATACAACAGATCGCGTATTTGAACAATTAATCACTTGGGAACCAACGGGTCCATAAGAATCAAGTAACAAGGAATGACGATCCCTTACGCGAATCTAATAGGAATAATTAAAAGAAATGAACGGGTCGAAATCCTCTATAGTAAAGACACAAAAGTAATATCTGGAATTCCGTATTTGACCTCCTGTGAAGGCACCTAATACACAGATCCCGTAGATTCCCCGCCGGGAATCTAGATCTTTCGAGTGGTGTTAAACATGCGCAGCCTGTCCCGTCACGAAGAATCTCGATGCCGGAATCAGTTCCGAAGACCTACCTCCTAGCTGACTTCCTACAGTCTACTTAATCGTCGAAAAAAAGTACCTCTACGCGTCCTCTACGTTACTTGAAACACGATCGAAACGATTGCACGTAGCGCGGACTGAACAGGAAAGGTTTGCATGCATTTCATTTGGCATGCTTCACTGCTTCCAACAAAAATCTTAAACAGAACGTTGATGCGAGATAACAAAGACCCTCCAGATCGCCACCAAATTAGCAAGCATTTCCATGATCGTGCAAGCGGAAGGGGACACGTGCTGTCTGGATCAAAGATCCAGCAGCTAAATCTATGATCCCGTTCATTTCGATCAATTACAAAATTAGTATGACTCAATAACATCACTCACCCTTAATCGCCCTCTCCAACTCAGCCAACTCCTCTCTGTCCATCTTCTTATGCTTTAACTCTCTTTCTATCTCACTACACTTTCCTAGTATACTTTCTGAATAAGCTTTTTGCATACGTACCATTCTCTCAGTCGACTGCACCGCAACTGACGCTCCCAGAAGAACGCTCTCCCGCTAACATGCCCTGTTGGCGCGGAGGAATATTACCCTTGGGCCCAATCAAATTTGCGCTATCCCCCACGCAGCCGGATTCGCCCGCGATCTTCAATTATTCTCTTCGATCCTAAAAAAATAGGTCCTTGCATCTTCTCCTCTTCTGGGCGGTTGCAGTGTCTTTTGACGGGGCGGGAATCACATCCGCACCCTATTCCTCGTTGCGCGGCTCCTGGCCACCACTGTAACCCCTTAATGCATCCAAGATCTTGGAGAATCTTGCGACGTCTTGCTGCGTAGACGGCCTCCTCCAGTGGTGCTCTACGGTCGTGCCGGCCCTCTTCTGTTGGCTACGTCACGCCAGTGTCGTGGTGCGCCTTTGCTGGGCCCGTCTGCCGTAGTCAGGGCCGTCATTGGTGTTTCTTGGGCCCTATAGTGTCATAATTTTCGTATCGGTTCGACCACTTCTTGTAAAATATAACATATGAACCCCGAAGGGAGTTAATATACATTATTAATGCTAAGTTCAGTCCACGCTCGACGCAAATGTTAGGTTACCTTGCGGACCTCTCGATGTAGCTCTGTTTTTCGCCCATTTCCTATCTCTTTTGTGACGTGCACAAAGTGCTACGTCACAATATATATGAACAATTCCATCAGACTTCAGCCACCCGTATTTATTTGCTGTACTACGTGGATTTGGTCGTTTTTATTTTGAACACAAATATCCCGAAGACGGTGCATCGTATCAAAAAATTATAAAAAATGAAAGTTTTGTTTTTTGAATATTTACAATAACATTTTTTTTTATTTTTTGAGTAATCTAAACCTGTTTTCATAAAAAGAAATACACCAAAATTTTTTTCCTGGCCGAAGCCCTACCGTTATCGGTGTTACGGAATTTTTGGTAATATTCTGAAACACTATATTGTAGTCGCCTAGGGACGCCTTGTGGCGCGCCGCCACCGACGAGCGCGCCACAAGCGATGAGCGCTCGACCAATAGAATAGCGCGCAAGTCGCCAAGTTAATCATTCTGGAAATATACACTCTTGTTGTTGTCTCGTTGAAAGAAAAGAACTACCTTCGAAATAAAAGTGAAAATAAGTATCGGACAAGATCATAAAAAAGTTCCTTTATTATTTACCCTTTGCGTCTAAAATATGAAACAAATATGGAGTATTCTGCGCGTCAGGGGAATATATTGAGTTGACATGAAAGTAATGAGACACTAAAAAACTCGACACATGTCCTTTTTTAAATAAATTGTATTTGGCATCCAAACTTTGCCCAGTAGTTGGCAACAGCTCTTAGATAGTCATGGAGATTACATCATTGACTGAGCTTCTTGTATGCCAAGCCTCATTACTTTCATGCCAACCCAATACTAATACTCTAGTCAGTGACCGTATAGATCCAGCCGCTGTCTCAATCTGGATAGCGCCTATGTCAAGGAGTTAACAGCACTGATTTTAACAAAATTTAAATCGCAACCTAAGTTACTTCAAATATTGCGGATCTGTGTAATAAATGAGGCGATTCTAATTCGTGTTGCACTTCGCTGATCTCTACTGACTATATATTTTCAATGTCTTCGGTGGTCGAATAGATGCAGCAAACCATCGAAGTGTTCGAGCTTAACGAGAGCGGACTGATGAATTCCATTCAAGCTGTCTGACTACTGATGACTGAATCTACAACAGCGAGGAGACAAGCTCCCAAGTTATTCCTTTTTGCTGATTTTGCTTACCCACACTCTGCATAAAGTATGGCCAAGTTCATTCGTTATCACAACGTCCTGGACCTCGCATTTCGTTCAGCAGTTCCAGGTTACCGATACTCAACAGAATGTGGAAAATTCTTTTAGCTGTAATCCCCATAGTTTCATATATTTCCGCTGACACCAGGGGGTCGATTGTGTAAATCAAATGTAGTGAAAATACGAAAAATGAATAGTTATTAGCCAATCGCATTTTAGGTTCAAAAGAAGACAAGCACAACGATTGGCTAACAGTTATTCACTTTTCGTATTTTCACTACATTTGAGTTACACAATCGACCCGCAGACCTCTTATTACATATCCAATGTGTTTTGCGGAGTGACATTTGAAGATCGCCTTCCAGAGTTAATTCACGTTATCAATTTCTAGTGTTCGTTCTTTCAATCATTCAATTGCATTCATTCATACGACAATTTTACAGCGTCGATATGTTTACGATTTAAATGACCATGCGGCACTTTCAATATTACGTTGTTTCTATCAGTTATTTTTGCTATAGCATATGGCCTATAATATTGACCGTCAAACTTACCCTTACGCACCTCCTTTTTCACCCAAACCTCATCACCCACTTGTCCTGTAAATGGTTGCGCTTTCTCGTCAAAGTAACGTTTGAAATCTTCCTTCGCCTTCTTAATATTTGCGCCCGCGATTTTACAAATTTCTGACAATCGCTTTATCAATTCTGATGTAATGTGGGCGGTCGTGGTAGTTTCCTGTATACTACTTCTTATGGGGTGAAATTCGTCACCTCGTGTACGCATGTATTATAAGATAACTTCGCCTATGACAATAGCCTATCCCAGTCGTCATATTTCCCGGCGTAATTTTTTATATACTCCATCAGCATGATGTGACTTCGCTCGAGAGCATCTAATGGGCATTACCCTTTGCGAGGGTATTTAGCAATAAATTTTTCCTTCTATTCGGCGTTCACCTCATGTTGAATCCAATACTTCCACCTGAATATCATCGAAGAATCGAGAGGCTATTTTTTCCCTTGGTCCAACGCTGGATCAACACCGAGGATTTCCCGTGTTTTGTCATCAAGAATTTCTTTTTCCGGAGAGTCGATAATGTTCTTAAAATCCCTTGTAATATCAATTAGAACTTTCGACACCGACCACTCATCTCCAACACCGAGGTTACCATTTGATGATTCGATCTTAACGTCTGAAGCATTCCCTATAAAAGAGAAAGGTGGGTTAGTCACATTGTACGGGACTGTACTTCGTCTTCTGGAGTTTCACCAACCAATTAAATAAACTTACCTAAATCATTTATTTCAAGACTTTCTTACTCGTTATCGGCATTGTGCGTCGCATTAGAAATATTGTTTTGATGCCCGCCATATTATCGCCGGGGGGTACGAGTCAATGTTTGAATTTCTGCGTGGATTCGTCTAACAATCAGCCAGACGTCCGAATACTTTTGTAAAAAGGAATTAATAAGGAAAACGTTTAAAAACAAAACTTTAGCACTACACCGGAATCGAAATCATTGCCATGATTCCTGCATGGCGAAAAATCTACGTGGTCATCCCCCACAATCTGAACATTGTGACGGCATTTAGCAGAAAGGTGCGGTACTACATACAGAATCTTGAAAAACCAGACTCGTAATACAATCCGAGATTATTAACTTCAACATTCAAAAGATATTAGGCCAGTCATAGCGCTGGAAATAGAAAGAAATAGTTTCTAAGCGTTACCTACCGGCATATATCAAACACATTAGAAGCACCAGAAAGCCGATACTTATAACCGCTAATCCCATTGGATAGAACTAAAATATTAAACCCAATATCAAATTAAATTAGGCGTTTTTACTTCCGAATAAAAAATCTATAAAAAAATATATTCCTGCCGAGTATATGAGTAGCGGCTTTCGCAACATTGTACTGTAACTATGGGAGCTCGTTCTAAAAATCTTCCAGGTTGTAAGAGAGCATCCTACTGCCTCCTAGTATCAAGATAATTTCAGTCATAATCTAATTAAATATGTGATGGAGAGAATTCCATAACAAAATAAAAATTAACTTTAAACGCCTTAAAGCTGATTTTTGGACAATGTGTCGTCTTGGCGTAACTGTGGAGTAGCAGAATGAGTAGTTACGTTTATGCATTAGTATTGATATTCGCATTGCATAATGGTATTCATAAATGGACTCGTATAAATTTTGTTTTTTTTAAATATAATGCATTAATAGTTTTAAATTAGTATTAAAAGATGAAGAAACAACGATCCAATCGTGAATCGGGTGCATATTCCACGTTAAACCATTTTGCGGCCCTTAAAAGGGCCATTTTTGTTTAATTGAGCGACACTGTTTACGCCTTCTTCTCGGTCTTCTTGGGTAGCAGAACTGCCTGAATATTTGGAAGCACACCACCTTGAGCGATGGTTACACC